>VZRS01003762.1:14365-24528 GCA_013398055.1 Ifrita kowaldi | reverse complement strand
AAAAAAAAAACAACCCAAAAATACAGACACTCTCCAGTTTGTCTATCATATTCCCTCTCCCGTGTCTGGTGCTTTCACAGTGGGAGCTGTGTTTTTTTGGTGTCCTCAGATTTTTCTGCCAGGAGGGCAGAGATGCTGTTGCAGGAATCTCAACGTGCCTTGGCATCCTGCAGCGGTGCATGGCAGCTTGAAGGGAAAGAAGATGTTTGAAAACCAAGCAAGGACATCAACTTGGACATAAATGTCGTTTCCTGACTCATAGCAAATCTTCTGGAAAATTGCTTTTCAAGAGTTTTGAAGGAAAACTTGGTCGAAGTTGGCCAATAGGTTCAGCCTTCCCCTATCCTGCAAGAATTGGAAGAGATAAAGGTTTGGACTCAACAGAGTATTTCGTTTCAGTGTTTTAAGAAAGAGGTGGCTTAGTTTAGAGATGACAGAACAGTTCTTCCCCACTTTTCTAACCAGAACTTTTAAATTCAAATAGCTGCTCATTTGTTTTAAACTCATCTGTGATCAAAACCTGCAAATTGCATTAGAAAGTACAATAAGCCAAGAGGGAAACAAAGCTGCAATGAAATTTATGATGATCTAAATGAAATTTATTTTTTTTACAGTTATTCATTTTCTTGCTGTGATTATTGCCCCAGTCTTTCAACGAAAAAAATATTACATTCCCTTCTCAATTCAGGTGCTGAAGAAAGTTTGCCTTTATTCTGGCTTTAGATGAAAATATTGTGTCTCAGTGCAGGTGCTGTGGGCTACTCTACATTTCTTTTGAGTCTGCTCCTAAAATCTTTGTTTTGGAGAACATTTCCCACCCATCCCTATCATTTTTCCCCTCTTGCTGCAACTGTGGAACCTCTAGAAAGGAAACTCAGGTGCACAAGCTGTGTTTGAGTCTCTTCTTGCTCTTCCCGTGTTCCCAGGAGGAATGGAATGGGAACCAAGGTCTTGACAAGCTCCATGGGGTCAATTTAGACCCAACTCTGATGGTGCTTCTCTGTTGAATAACTATGTACAGGAGATGCTAGAGGAAAGAAAAGGTTGGGAGCTGAGGAAAGTAGCTAAAATCCTAGAAAGATGCAGAAAATTTCCTGTCCTCGTTCCCTTGTTGTCACTCTCCAGCCTATCACCGATCCACAAGACCCTCTTTGCATTTTCCACCGCCTTCCACCAGCGAGGAAATGGTGACTAGGTGACTAGTCTGGAGTTTTGCTGTGGATGTGCTGTGCAGTATTCATGAAGGCCACTGTGAATAATTAATGGCTGATCACAACTTTGAAAGCTGAGCCACAAACCCTTTTGTAAGATTGGCCCGAGACACAGCAGCGCTTTGCCAAGGAACATTTCTGGTGCGGCCTGTGAGGATTCTCAAAAGGCCATGGATGCTTTATCTGCCCCAAAGAGAGGGCAGGGAACCCACCCAGGGGTGGGACAAATGTCTTTTGGGTCCTTAATTTGAATGTTCCTCTATGATTTTTGAATCAGATACTACTGCAGTGCTGTTGTGTAGGTTTGGGCACCAAGGTGGCCATTCCCAACCCATTTTATCCCAGGTGGGAGGTCACCTCCCAGCATCAGCCATCAGGGTCAGCAGGAATTTGCACTGGTGGGGGTGTCCATCAACAAGAGAGTTGCTATCAGAGCTTGAGGTGGTACCCAAAATATAAAGGAGCAGCACTGAAGTGCGTCTTTTGCATTTCCATGCTCTTCCTGCATTTTTTATCCCATTAAAAGAGAATGGTAGAGAATATTCCCAGAAAATCACACTCCAGGCTCGGGGCAGAGAGGCTGGAAAGCTGCCCAGTGGAAAAGGACCTGGGGGTGATGGTCAACAGTGGCTGAACATGAGGCCAGGTGTGTCCAGGTGGGCAAGAGGAGGATGGCACCTGGACTGTATCAGGAATAGTGTGGCCAGCAGGACCAGGGCAGTGCCCGTCCCACTGTGCTGGGCACTGCTGAGGCCCTGCCTCAAATCCTGGATCCAGTTTTGGGCTCCTCAGGGAAGGGAACAGAGCTGGGGAAGGGTCTGGAGCACCAGGAGAAGCTGAGGGAGCTGGGAAAGGGGCTCAGCCTGGAGAAAGGGAGGCTCAGGGGGGACCTTGTGGCTCTGCACAACTCCCTGACAGGAGGGGGCAGCCGGGGGGTCTCGAGCTCTGCTCGCAGGGAACAGGGACAGGAGGAGAGGGAACAGCCTCAAGTTGTGTCAGGGTTAGGTTGGATATTGGGAAAATTCCTTGATGAAAGGGTTGTCAGTCACTGACACAGGCTGCCCATGGAAGTGGTGGAATCATTGTCCCTGGAGGTGTTCAAGAAACACGTAGATGTGGTGCTCAGAGAGGTGCTTAAGTGGTGAATTTGGAAAGGTTGGGTTAATGCTCAGACCTGCTGATCTTAGGGGTCTTTTCCAACTTCAAAAATTCCATGATTCTGAGTATAAAACCAGCTTCCAAACCATGAGGTGAAAACCAGCCAGGTTTAAACACAAGAAGTGCCCAGCTCTGACAAGAGATCCTTCTACAGAGCTGTGAGTCTGGTTTTCATGTTCTGCCCTTCCTCCAAGAGCTGCATTTTGAATAGGAGCAAAACGGAAAAATGGAAATCTTGCCGCTGTTTTTCAAATTGATTAAACCAGAGGGGCCAGGAACAGAGGTGGCTCTGTGTGTGTGAGAGTGGGAGCTGTGGTGTGTGTCAGGTGGTTTTATAAACATGGATTAATGGTCTCCAAAGCTCAATAAGGTGACTGCGTGATGTACCTGCTCGTTCAGAGGAGCTGAGAGCTCCAAGCACTTGTGTCATCATTCTTAAAGAGAGGGGGAAAAAAATAATCTTCATTTAAATGCATATAGTAGCTTTTCACTTGGGACTGAATGGAAAGTTTTTCTATTAAAATGCAAATGAAAGAATAAACTGTAACTCCAAATTTCTCCCTGAATATTGATGTCTCCTCTCTGCATTGTGGTAACAGGGTGATCTGTGCCTTCAGAGTGCGAGTATTTTATCTTGATTTGGGGAACAAGGGAGGGCAGCAGGGTAAGAAAAAGAGTTTTGAGATTTGGGGCCTCTAAAGGAATTGTGCACTTTCTCGATACATTAACACAGCACTGTGTCAGGCTTAGAAAAGAGGCTCAGAAAATCAGCAAGAAAAGGGAAAAGGTGTTCAGCTGGGCAGTGCTGCTTTGTGGCTGTGGGATTTCAGAGGACACCTTGACTGGAGCACCACCATCAAGTTGTGTCAGTGCAGGACAGTTCGAGGCTGTCTCAACATTCAAGTCTGATAAGAAGAGAAAGATTTAGGGTCATGTGTGGGCATTTTGCACCAGGGCAGGTTCAGGTTAGACAGCAGGAGGAATTTCTCCATGGAAAGGGTTGTTGAACATTGGAATTTCACCAGGAGGTGATGGAGTTCCATCCCTAGAGGTGGTCAAAGAACAGCTGGATGTACTCTGTTCTGGTTGTCAAGGTAGGAATTGGTCACAACTTGGATTTGGTGATCTTGGAGGTCTTTTCCAAACCCACCGATTCTGGGATCCTGTGTGGGAGAGGCAAGAATGAACTCAGATGTTCTGCTGAGCCACAGCTGTCCTCCATCCGAGGGGGAGTGGCTTCCCACTGCCAGGGGGCAGGGTTAGATGGGATATGGGGAAGAAATTTTTCCCTGTGAGCGTTGTAAGGCCAGAGAAGCTGTGGCTGCCCCTGGATCCCTGGAAGTGTCCAAGGCCAGGTTGGACAGGGCTTGGAGCAACCTGGGATAGTGGAAGGTGTCCCTGCCTATGGCTGGGGGTGGGATTGGATGATCTTTAAGGTCCTTTCCAACCCAAACCAGCCTGGGATTCTGAGAATCAATAAAGTTGAGTGATCTTTTCAAGACCAAACAATTTTCATCATTTGTGAGTTCCACAATTTGTGAGTTTGGAGCTGGAGATTGCCCATTAAGATCCACTCAAACCAGTTCAAGACCTGAGTTACCCTGCAGAGCTGGTGTTGTGTGACAGCAAAAAGACCCCTGAGCTGTGCCAAACAAGCAGTGGAGACAGGACTCAGGTGCTCCAGGCATGGAACTCTTTGTAAGAGTGGGTACAAGGGCAGATCTGAATTTGGAGGGGTGAGAATAGACTGAGGTTGGGTCTGCACTCATCCCACCGAACTTGGCACTTGAGCAGAAGCTCTCTGACAGGACCGGTGTCACCCCAGAATCCTTTATCTGCTGGAAGACATGGCCAGCTTCAGAAGTCCTGATTAATCCTTGGGGGTGCCTCCCTCTCTCCGCCCCTACCAGGGTGGGGAAGGTCCCTCTGCTCCTCTGCTGTGTTTCCAACACCTCCCTTTGCCTCCACAGACTCTGACCCTCTCTGACCTGAAGCCGAAGCGAGGACCAGTGTCCGGTGGCACGCAGGTGACAATCACAGGCAACAACCTCAACGCTGGCAGCAATGTCATCGTGACCTTTGGGCGACAACCCTGCCTCTTCTACAGGTACAGATGAGCCCTTCCTGCTGCTCGTGTCTGAGTGTGAAAGATTAAACGCCAATTAAAGTCAAGAGACTTCTCCTGCAGCCCTGACACCCTGTCCCTCAAGCACCTCCTTTGCCCACGTCCACGTCTATGCAGCAACGGGACTTGTGCATTCTGCACCAGGCACAGCCTTGCTGGGCATGTTTTGGGGAGAGAAAACAGGATTTATTTCATTGTTTTGACTGGTATTTGATGTGCTTTTTCTCGTGGCCTCTTGTCAAATTTCAGTACAATTCTCCACGGTCCTGCGCTCTGCTACTTGCTCTGGGAGTGCGCCGTTTAAAAGATTCATTTTCATGTCCCCGCTTTAGTAGAGGTGACAAAGAAAATCTGACAACATCAGCTCGAAGTACTAAACCACCTCCCTTTTATCCCAGAACAGTCCTGTAGCGCTAAGAAATGGATGATTTGCAACATTTTAGCTCTGGGTTGGCTCCTGTTCAATCGCGCTTCAGAGAGGCTTAATGTCAGTGTTACCTGCTGGATGTTCCCTGATCCCTGTGAGAATGAGCCTGAATCCCATTCCCAGGGGCTCCTGCAGCTCAAAACTACCCAGGGCAACACATTTTGTTGCCAGTAGCGATGGGGGCTGAAGATGAAGTTGGCACATTTCTCCCAAATATGTCCTTGGTAGAGGAAGGGCTCATTCACAGGAGAGCTGGGAGCACTGCCCTGGGGCAATGCCCTTCCCTCTCCTGGCTGTGGGGATCCTCTTTAGCTGCCTGTCATGACTGTGGAGTGATCCAGCATCCAAAATTCAGCAGGGTGAAGTCACAGCTTGTGAGTTGAAATGCCAAGTGGGAGCTACAGCTGCTTGGAGATGCTCACTGAGGAGCTGAAGAATTTTAGGAGGGATTAAGCACTGTCTTTCAGGGGAATTTAGAGGGCATCTGAGGGTGTAGCCAGTGAAGGTGACTTACACCCCCATTTTAGGGGTATAAGATGAGGCTGTATCACACATCATAGGACTGGGGGGACTGAGGATGTTTAATGCTTTGATTTTTGACTCATTTTGAAAGGAATGCAGGCCTGGAGCTGGTTTTGAGCCCTGCCAAAAAGGAAAGGTTTATGCAGAGTCTTCTTTAAATATGATCATAAAATGCTTCCCACTGTATTAGCACTTCCAAAGGTCCCAGGCACGCTGGAAACTGCACTTAAACAAGGCTTACAGTTCTAATGCAAAGTAAACTTTATGATCCCAGACTGCAAAGCTGAGGTGCAAACACCCCTTTTATGAGCTGCTGCTGCTGCACATGTCTGCAGGCAGGAAGGAAACATCCATCAAACATTTAATCACAGAGAAAGACTTCTGGAGAGAGGCCTGGTTTGGACTGCCCTTGGGGTTCAGATTTTACTCTGAGACCCGAGAGATGAGGGCTCTTGTGGTTTTATTTAAACCAGTGAAAAGGCAATGCCACTTCCCCAGCCACTGCTACAGGAACCTAAATGGCTCAACACTGACTTTCACCCCTTCAGTGCATAGCTTTAGATCACAGGACATCAGAATAAGTAGTCGGGTTCTTTTTGACACCATTTTGCTGCTGGTAGCACCTGGTTCACATTTACTTTCTCCTCCTCTCAGGAGATCCACCAAGCACATTGTCTGCAACACCACGGCCTCCTATGAAGGCTTTGAGAAGGTGAAGGTGTCTGTGAGAGTGGACAAGGCCAAGATCCACCAGGAGCTGCACTATGAATATGTAGAGGATCCCACCATCCTGAGGATCGAGCCTGAGTGGAGCATCTTCAGGTGAGCATCCCATGGGAACCCTCTCCCTATTCCCATGGTTTTTTAAGGGAGCACTGCTGTGATAACTTTGATCCTTGGTGTAGAAAACTGCTTTCCAAGCATTATGTCCACCAAGAATTTGTGCAGAGATACTTCCCAAAACCAAATAGATCCCTTGGGGTGGATTAGAGTGAAACGACACTGAATGATCAGTGTTTGTAAAAATGTAAATGTATATATATAGATTTATTTTAGAACAATTTGGTTGCAGAGTATGTGGCCATTTTGGTTGTTATTATCTACAGCAACATGAAAATATAAAAGCCTTAAAACACCCCATAAGAAAATGCATAAAAAAGAGAAGGAAAAGATGAGAGTAGAAAGATTGCACCACTCACAGGCCTCACAAAACTTGGTTGTTGCATTTCTTGTCTGTTGGTTGAAATGATGGTCACAGACTGGATCCATCAGATGACAAGGAGCATCCCAAAGAAACAGTGAAGAAAATCCCCAGAACACAACCTCTATTGGGTTCATATTCACTCAGGTTCAGGTGGGAGCACCCAGCAGGGAGTTTCCCACTGGATGATGGAAAGCTGTGGATCAGGGACACCCGGATGATGGAAGGTTGTGGATCATGAGTTTCTGACACCTTCTAAGACAACACAGCTGCCTCTTGCATCAGCCCAGTTGGCTCCATTATGTCCCACCATGGCCCATCAGCAGCGTGAGCACCTTCAGGCTGCTGTGGATGTCCCGGCACTGCCCGGGCAGGGGAGTTATCACAGCTGAGTTCACTTGATAAGGACAAAGAGACAAAGTTCTCCCAGGGTTCGCCTCTTTCCTTATCTGGTCCAACACCAGCTGCAGCCTGAGCTGGGCTGTGCTCACCCTCAGCAGCTCGGTGGGTGCTTTGCACCTCGGCAGCTTCCCCTGAATGTTTGAGCCACCAGCATCCCAGCGTCTCTTCCACTGTCACATTCTTCTCCCTAGACCTGGGAGGACTGGACAGTAGTATGATTTTTATCTTATCCCAAGTTCCCTCCATGCTTNATCCTGAGGATCGAGCCTGAGTGGAGCATCTTCAGGTGAGCATCCCATGGGAACCCTCTCCCTATTCCCATGGTTTTTTAAGGGAGCACTGCTGTGATAACTTTGATCCTTGGTGTAGAAAACTGCTTTCCAAGCATTATGTCCACCAAGAATTTGTGCAGAGATACTTCCCAAAACCAAATAGATCCCTTGGGGTGGATTAGAGTGAAACGACACTGAATGATCAGTGTTTGTAAAAATGTAAATGTATATATATAGATTTATTTTAGAACAATTTGGTTGCAGAGTATGTGGCCATTTTGGTTGTTATTATCTACAGCAACATGAAAATATAAAAGCCTTAAAACACCCCATAAGAAAATGCATAAAAAAGAGAAGGAAAAGATGAGAGTAGAAAGATTGCACCACTCACAGGCCTCACAAAACTTGGTTGTTGCATTTCTTGTCTGTTGGTTGAAATGATGGTCACAGACTGGATCCATCAGATGACAAGGAGCATCCCAAAGAAACAGTGAAGAAAATCCCCAGAACACAACCTCTATTGGGTTCATATTCACTCAGGTTCAGGTGGGAGCACCCAGCAGGGAGTTTCCCACTGGATGATGGAAAGCTGTGGATCAGGGACACCCGGATGATGGAAGGTTGTGGATCATGAGTTTCTGACACCTTCTAAGACAACACAGCTGCCTCTTGCATCAGCCCAGTTGGCTCCATTATGTCCCACCATGGCCCATCAGCAGCGTGAGCACCTTCAGGCTGCTGTGGATGTCCCGGCACTGCCCGGGCAGGGGAGTTATCACAGCTGAGTTCACTTGATAAGGACAAAGAGACAAAGTTCTCCCAGGGTTCGCCTCTTTCCTTATCTGGTCCAACACCAGCTGCAGCCTGAGCTGGGCTGTGCTCACCCTCAGCAGCTCGGTGGGTGCTTTGCACCTCGGCAGCTTCCCCTGAATGTTTGAGCCACCAGCATCCCAGCGTCTCTTCCACTGTCACATTCTTCTCCCTAGACCTGGGAGGACTGGACAGTAGTATGATTTTTATCTTATCCCAAGTTCCCTCCATGCTTCAAATTCCATTTGTAGGTGTATTTGGGGAGGGGTGGCTTCGGTGGTCACAGATGAGCAGCTGCTTCTTTGCAGTTTGCTACAGTGGGCAAAAGCCTTTCCATGATTTTAGCGATGTTTAGCCATGAACCGTTTCAGTCTCTCACAGTTTGCAAGCTGCAATTCCTACATTTCCCACAGCCTTCATGGACTTGAAATTCCTACATTTCCCACAGCCTTCATGGACTTGATGCCTCAGGACTGAGCACTGCCTGTTTGGCCATGGTGCCTGAAAGCCCCAGGGCTCTTCCCCGAGATGAAACACAACAGGAGCCCTGCTCCCTGCCCTACCCAAGAGCCTTTCTCCTCGTTAGGGATCCCTTTTTCTCTTCACCCCCTTGATGCTGCTTTGGTGGATTCACAGGGTTCACATGAAGGTGCCTGAGAGCAGCGTTTGCCCTGGTTGTGGAAGGCATCAAAGTGATATCCAAACTCTCAGAAGCCTGGAGAAATCGCCTCAGGAAGGGAGAAATTGGTCATTAAATGCAGTGGTATTTCCTTGAAAAGATACAAAATAAGAAATCTTAGTCTCCCCTCATTCATCCACAGCAGCTCTCTGCTTCCCTGTCAAACTGAACTGATTGGAGTCTCTGGGGATTAGGAGCAGGGCTTGTAAATCCCCCCAGTTCAGCTCCCATCCCAAAGATGTTTTCACAAATCAATTAGTGCCTTTAATTACCGTGAGGGAATTTACTGATTTAGCCAGATTGAGTCTTTGCACGTTGGGCTTGAAGCTTTAGTGTGGGGATTTTCCATTCGGGGCTTTTATTTTCAGTCAGAGTCCAGGTTATCAGTGAAATGAGAAATCACTGTAGTCCCTTATAAAGCGAGTTCAGTGCTGCTTAAAAGGTGCAAGACTGACAACCTAGGAGGGTGAATTCCAGAATATCCTCTGGAAAGCTGCAGCACCTTCCTCCATCTGGCCTCAGGTCTGACTGGGATGTGAGGAGTTCTCCAGAGCCTGTTTGCTCCTTGGTTTCCCTGCTGAAGCTGCCAGTCAGAGGTGAAGAAGCAGCCAAGGAGACGCCTCAGGTGTTGTTGGCAAAGTTTTGCCCAGCCTGGAGGTGCAGGGACTCTGTGTCCCATGGCTGGCTGGATGGGATCTCCCATCCCAACTCCCAAAATAGTGAAAATCAAGGTGAGGTGCTTGTTTAGGGGGTTGCAGCTTATCTGTGAGGTGTGTAGCTGCTAAGATGGATGGCTGGGACTGCACCTGTCTCATCATTCGTGGAATCATAAGGATTGGAAAAGACTTCTAACATCATTGAGTCCTATTCCTAACCCAGCACTGCCATGTTCACCACTAAAACACATCCCCAAGTGACACATCCAAATGCCTCTTGAACACTTCCAGGGATGATTTGAGCATTTCCAGGGATGGAGCATTTTTGGGTGCAACCTCTCCCCTTTGCTTTCTTCATCTGAAATCAGGAAGCATCAACTTGAGCATCAACAGACGCCCGGTTTTTACCAGACCGACCCAATTTCATCCTCTTTCTTAAGCACTTCTGAGTCACTCCTGAGGTGCACAACCTTGGAGAGAGAAGATGGAATATCCAGGGTCACCACGGGGGTTCAGGGTGTCAGGGACAGATTTAGGCACTAGAACTGTGGGGCTCAGCTGTTCCCAGGGGGAGATGATTGCCACTAAACCAGCTTTGCAAAACCAGTGAATGCAAGTACCAAGCTTAAAACCTCTCCAAGTGCCATTTTGCAAGACAATAAAGAAAAGATTACTGGTAATTTACTTCCATAGCCAAAAA
>VZRS01003762.1:0-14318 GCA_013398055.1 Ifrita kowaldi | reverse complement strand
AAAAAAAAAAAAAAAAGAGTCATGCTGGGCTGGCAAGTAAATAAAATTTTATGAGGCTCCATGAATAGTTTTGATCTGGCTTTGATTTGCGTTACATCCAGCAATTACCTGAGTCTGCAGACAGAAAATTATACTCAGGGTCTTTTGGGGCAACAAAGAGTTAAATTCAGAGAGCTCTTGGCTCCTCTGTTGTTTTGCTGGGCAGCAGCAGGTCTCCAGGCTCTGCTCCCACCTGGCTGAGCATCCAGCTGCAGGCACAAATGCCAATGGCTGGTGATTCTCAAGGCAAGGAACAGTTTTATTTACTTTATTTTCAAGCCAGAGAGGGTTTGGGGGTGATTTTATGTCTTCAGCAAACAAAAAACTGCTTTGCCTCTGTGCTTTCCCTCTCTCTGATCAGGTGCTGTGGCTGTGTTTATTTCCTGTGGTCTGAGCCTGCAAGCTCAGATTCCAACCCAAACAGAGGATTTTTGACCTGTGGGTTTAAAACTGTGTGCACAGATCTGGTTGATTAAATAAAAGGATTTGTGTTTATATATAGACACACTCACTTACCTGTACATGTGTTCACACCTTGGATTTGTGTGGAACACGTAAAACCTTCTGCTGAGTGAAGATACAAAATCCCTTCTAGTTTGAATCAGCAGAGATTAATTATATTAGTAATGATATAATTGTTGAATTTTATAATAATAGTAAAAAAATAATGGTTTTTATTATTAATATAAAGGCTCTCAGCCAAAATTCAGAAGGTCCAGGACAGTGGAGAAAGAACAATTTGGTTTATATGCTTCTGTTTTTTGGTGAACGAGCTGTCCCTGGATGATGATGTCAGGAACACTTATTGGGAAGCTGAATTTTGGAAGGGAATTTCTCTTGTAAGCCGATGCGTGACTTCAGCAGGATCCTCTGTGCATTCAAGAAAACTCATCCGAGCAGATCTTATGGAAACATCAAAATGTGGGTTTGCCCCATAAAATTTCCCATTAGCAATTGCCTGTCGCAGTTGATGATTTCAGAGAGAAAAAACTTGAGACATTCTGCACAACTCGAGGTCAAATGTTGCCCTAACCGTGGACCTGTCCAGTCCTTGAGTGAAAGACCATGAGGAGCATCCCAGAGAAGTGTCCCAGGAGTATCTGCTGAAAGATGTGGTTGTGCCAACTCTCTCTGGGTAAACCCAAACCGTTTGGTTCATCAGTGTGGGTGCAGCTGGAGGGGCTGGAGCACAGCTCACCCAAACCTGACAGCTATTCTGTGTAGGTTTGCATTCATTCCTGCCTCCCCAGCTGATTAATAATGGAAGATAAATGAGGAGCACTGCAAACAAAGGTCAGAAATGGGGCAGATTCGTTGGCTTCATCCTCACAAGGTGTTTATTCCCTGGTGATTTCTCACTTATAATGCACGTGTTTCACCTTTCCTGCATGTGCAGGTTTACCTGGAGGCAGGAAAGGGATTCTGAGCTTTCTTTTTACAATCCCATCGATTTCCACATGGCCTCCCCTTCCCACCAGGAAATAAATTGCATCCTGGACAGTTTCCAAGGGGAGTTATAGAGGCAGGTGCTGAGACTGCTGGGAGCACTCCTCACCCTGGGAAACCCTTAGAGACAGGGCTGTCTGCTGATGACATTTCCTCATCCTGTCCTGGCTGTGTGAGCCCTGACAGGTGAAGGTCTTGCTTTCTTGGATAACTCTTCTCCCTTCAGCCCAGGATCACATTGCCCCCACCTCGTGCTGCAACAGCAGAGCTCACCCTGGTAGATCAGAGCTGCTTTAATTTGGGATGGCCAAAGCTGCCCGTGCTGAACCCTTCTCCTTAATGTGGTGCTCAGAGCCAACCCTGTGATGCCTGGGAATGGTCCTTTGCAGTTTCCTTCCTCCTTCCCCTGCATTCCCTCAAGTCCCACAACCAGCATCTCTGGCTGCAGCTGGGAGAGGCAGGGGAAAGGAGAGAAGGGTGTTTCTGAGAGCTGTTTCCTTGCGGTGACAGCGATCGCAGGGAGTGAGGAGGGCTCCAGCTACATCTCCCCATAAAAGTGAGAAAATCCACCAGATGCCTGTGGGCTGTGGCTTGTGTGAGTTGGCTTTCTCAGGAAATTGGTCTTTGAGCAAGAGGACACAGCGACTGGGAATCTCTGCTTGTGTTGGATCCTGATCTGCCTGGGCCACCACGTGGAAACCAGGCCTTATGCACACCAAGGCTGAAGACTTTGGCTCAGTTTCTTCTAATTGCTGCAGGGCTGGGTTCCCTGGTGGCACCAAAGAGTTCACTGAGGTGACATTGTTGTATTCAGGGTGAGGTTTGATAGAATGTTTGATATGGGGTTATAGACCTCAACCCAGAATCCTCAAGAGCTGTTTCCATGGGACTGTATCTGTGAGGGCTTTTAGGGTTGGGCACTGGAACAGTTCCCCAGGGAATGGTCACGGCCCCAAATCTGCCAGAGCTCCAAGAGTGTTTGCACAATGCTCTCAGGGTTGCACAGGGTGGGATTGCTGGGGTGTCTGTGCAGGGCCAGGAGCTGGACTGGATGATCCTTGTGAGTTCCAGTCCAGGATATTTTATAATTCTGTGACTGACTGAAGTAAAATGGGAGATGCAGCCTGTGGACCATTGTAAAGACCCTGTATTAAATCTCTGCTCTTCTTCTCATCACCAAAGCTTGTGATTGCTGAGTCCTGACAATGAGAACCACCCAGAGGCTGCCTGACGTGGCAGTTTCAGCAAGCATTTGTCTTTACTTATTTCTCCCCTCATGAATGAAAGAACAAAACATTATTTGTTTTGTTTTGTTCTTCCTTCCCTCCCTACGGGACCACGAGCCGTGGTCGGATACTGTGCAACCAACATTTCAGAACACAGATCACCCATTCCTGGTGCAATGAGTTCTGACATCTATTAACTGGGTTCATTTTTTAATCCCATTTCTTTTTCTCCAGTGGCAACACTCCCATTGCCGTGTGGGGAACTCACCTGGACCTCATCCAAAACCCTCAGATCCGGGCAAAGCACGGCGGAAAGGAGCACGTCAATGTGAGTGTGGCGGCAGAGCTGGGCAGGAACATGCCATGGTGGGGACAAAGGCTGGCTGACAGCTCTGGAGCTTGAAATCTCCTATTGCAGCCCAAAAAAGGGGGCATGATTTGTTTCCAGAAACATTATCTTGTACCTGAAGGACACAAAGAAAAAGTTTTTGGCAGGGCTGGAACCAATCTTCAGGGTCTTCTGAGACCTTCACCTTTGTCTTTGCTTCTCCAGCTTGCTGAGATTCATTTCAGGTAACCTGATATCCAAACTGGAATCCCGAGCACAACTGAGCATGCACTGCGCAAGCACTTTTGGAGAAACACCCAGAGTGTGAGACCTAATTGCAGACTGGTAGCAAGGTTTTGACTAATCTGTGTTGTGTGAAAAATAAGGGAAGAAATTGCTATTTCCAGAAGGAAATGGAGTCAGGGAAAGGTGCTTACACTGGCAACCTCAGAAACTGAGCCCTCAAGAGGCACAGGATGCCCAGTTGAAACACAAACGCACCTGCCCCAGAACTGTGAGGTGCAGAACAGCACAGGGATGACCTGCCAGGTTCCATATTTTCCATAAACATTCCTTGTGTTGGGTTTCTTTCCCCAGAACTGTGAGGTGCAGAACAGCACAGAGATGACCTGCCAGGTTCCATATTTTCCATAAACATTCCTTGTGTTGGGTTTCTTTCCCCAGAACTGTGAGGTGCAGAACAGCACAGGGATGACCTGCCAGGTTCCATATTTTCCATAAACATTCCTTGTGTTGGGTTTCTTTCCCCAGAACTGTGAGGTGCAGAACAGCACAGAGATGACCTGCCAGGCCCCAGCGCTGGCTGTGGACCCCAATCACCAGTCAGAGCTTGCCGAGCGCCCGGAGGAGTTTGGCTTCATCCTTGACAACGTGCAGTCCCTGCTGATCCTCAACAAAACCAACTTCACCTACTACCCCAACCCGATCTTCGAGGTTTTCAATCCCTCAGGGATCCTGGAGCTGAAGCCTGGAAGTCCCATCATCCTGAAGGTGAGATGGGGACCAAAATCTGGATGAGGAAGGACAAACAAATTCTGCCTATGCCCTCTCTGTGCCGGCAGCATCCCCATAAATCATCCTGATTGAACCCCAGAAACTTCCTCCATTCCTTACGGATTCCTTCCTTCCTTCCTTATGGAACCATATCAGAGTCTCCATCAGCAAACACCAAGCACTGCCCACACCCATAACTAAAACATATAAACTCCTGATGCAGATCCCTGTGTGCAGCCTGAATTTGTACCCACTGCTGTTCACCAGAGGATGTTTTCTACCATTTCAATGGGGCTGACACTTAAATACCAAACTCTGTTTCCTTTCTTGGACATTCAAGACCTTCCTCTCACCCCTGTTTAAACCCAAACCAGTCCTTTGCCATTTCTGTAATCTGCACAGCAATACAGAGAAAGAATTCTATGATGGAGCATTTCTGTATCAGTGTTTTGATGTGGTCAATATACAAAGAAATTATTTTACCTGCAGATGCTTTTTGCACGTTTGGAAGGAGGTCTGCTTTACTTGCCTGACTATATTTAGTGAGGGCTTTACTGTGCAGGACTTAGATGGAGCATTTCTCATCCAGTTCCAGAGAGGGAGGAGCAGGACAGGCTGTTGTGACTGCTTTGAGTCTGTAGCCACCCAAGCTGTTCTCTGCATGACTTTCAAAATTGGCTTTTCCTCTCTGTGTTAGCAAATGGTGAACTACAAATGTTACAATAGAATCATCTTTAGGTTGGCAGGGACCTTAAAGACCATCCCACTCCAACCCCCTGCCATGGGCAGGGACACTTTCCACTAGACCAGGTTGCTCCAAGCCCCGTCCAGCCTGGCCTGGAGCAGTGTCAGGGATCAGCCATCCACACCTATCAAATGCAACATCAACACTTGTATCAATGGAATGAACCAGAGGGGGAAAGAAAACTCTTTCCTGATGTTTATTTGGTTATTTTGGGGTGTGATATTCCCTTCTGTACAGGGCAGGAATCTGATCCCCCCGGTGGCAGGAGGCAATGCCAAACTGAACTACACCGTTCTGGTGGGTGAGAAGCCCTGTGCGGTGACCGTGTCAGACGTGCAGCTCCTCTGCGAGTCCCCAAACCTCATTGGAAGGCACAAGGTGATGGTAAGTGGGGCCTGACCCTCAGCCTCTGCTCCCTGGGTGGCTTGGGAGGGCGCAGCAGTGCTGAAGAGCTGGCAGAGAGCTCCAAGGGGTTTGCATCACCATTTGCCTTTCCAGGAACATCAGGGCTCCTTTTTGGTATAATATCCTCATCAAGGGTAGCTTGGAGAAGCAGAACAGAGGAAAAGTGACCTGGAGATCTTTGTGGACAGAGAGAAACCTTTCATGATCAAACCCCAGCAGGAGAGTTTGCCTCTCTTCTGTTTTTGTACAGGCTGTACGAACCCTGGATGCCCATGTGAGATCACATAGGTAACATGTTCCTAGATAACATTGTTAAATTCAGCACTGTCCCCATCACTTATTGACATGATGGTGACTAAAATTTGCCTGTATGTAGGAGAGAAAAAAAAGGCAGGATGTAGACAATAGTGTGACTGGACTTTGGGGTTTTGACTTACATAAAACTTAGTGTGCTCCTGCAAATCCTTCCTGGAGCCTGTGAAGAATGGACCTGGTGATTACATCAGAGGGACCTTCTCCTCCTCTCACCGTTTCTTTATTTACTCCTTTTTTTACTTTCCTCCCAATTATTTGAATTCCTTGATGCTGCTGCTTGATAAACAGCATATCAGCAAACACCCTGGAGCTGTTCCAAGCTGTGGGTGGGAACAACAAAAAGCTGACAACTGACATCAGTGTTTCTCATTCCTTGTGAACAACTTGCTTTTCTGTTGCCCCCCTGCCAAAGCTGTATCTGTCACATATTAATTTATTTATTTATATCAGTGCAGTGAGACTCAGAGAGTTTGATCTTTAAAAAGATTTTTCTGGGAACTTTTAGGAAGCAGAGTTTATGATGACCATTTTGGGTCTTGTTTGTGGCTGCTGCTGGGATCCCTCGTAGTGGCTACTTAAATTCTCTGTGCCAAAGTTTCTCATCTGGAAAATAGAGGTAATAATCCTTTCCAGCCATGCAAATACACCGTGACTCTCGATTCATTGCAAAGCACATTAAGACACTCCAAGAGGAGCAATAATAAAGTGAGAGATTTTCTCTGTGTGAAAACCCAAGCTTTTGAGCATGGCAATAAATGTTCTCTGTCATTTTCATGGATACAATTAAACATATGGTTAGTCAGAGACGGACAAAGCCAAACCTGGGGAGAGAAAACTCAAAGCCAGGTGAGCAATAATCAACCCCTGGGGATCCAGGATGATGGACATCTGGCCAGGCTGTACTAATTGGAAAGACTCCCCTGCTCCTGCTGCTTGGGACAGTTTAAGTGAAGCCAAAGATTAAAACACAATCCCTTTTTGAGGATGCTGGTGAAACGAGGGATACTGCTGGGAAACTGGGAAGATGATGGAGGTGCTCAATGATGGACTTTGCCTCTGGAACCAGGGCTGGAAAACGCCTCCTCCAGCATGGCACAGCATCTCTGCTGCTCGGGCTGGGCTCAAATGTATCCCCATGTTTCACACAAACACCTCTTTGATGGCCAGGATAACTGACAGGTAGTTCCTCCTCCTGATTCTGCCAAAGATTTACTGGGTGACCTTGAGGAAATTGTTGAAGAAACCCTTTCTTGCAAAGTGAGGTGGCCACGAGCTGAGAAGGGGCCATGGGAGTGAATCAACCAGTGCAAAACAGAGATTATTTCTAAGGGAAGGAGCAGTGGCAATGACACACATTGATGTCAACACGCTTTTGATCTGGTTCAGCTGTCTTTTACACGATGACAGAGTTAAGTATTTGAAAAAAATAGCAAAGAAATAAAAGGCCTGAGCGATGGCGAAAAAGAAGATTGACTAAAACCCAGAGGCAAGTTTTTTCCAAGGAAAAGAAGGAGATGTGAGGAAGATCCATGAGTGGCTACGCCAGAGAAGGTCTGCAGGGAAGATGTGGAATACATTTGAAGGTTTGGTGGTATCTCATGCAGTCTGGAAAATCGCACCAAACTCTCTATAATGAATGGAGAGATGGTCAAATGCAGCAGCCGAAGTTCAGGGTGTGATTCACCTCATCCTAATAGGGATAATTTCATCTGACCAGGACAAATTTGCACCGGGAAAGACTCCTTCAGAACTGAACTCCTACAGGAGTGGCCACTAAGACTTCATTGGAGGAAACTGGGCTCTGAGGCAGAGCCCATTTAGAACATTTACTGTAATTTAGGACAAATTGATGATTAATAGTCTTAAAACATGGCCAAATTGCTGTTGTTTGGTGGGTTCATGCTCAGTCTTCTGGAAGGTAAAAATAGCTTCCCCCAGAACCACTCAGTGGATTAAGAACTGAAGTAGGGCTATATGAGCATATTTTCTTGTGTTTCTTTTAAAAGCTCACAATAACACGGCAGCCTCGTAGACTTTCTTCTTCAAGAGCCACATTCCCTCAGATCATGGCAGCTTCGCTTGTGGATTGCGAGACTTTCCCAGTGATGAAACCACCTTTAAAGAGGAACACACTGGGCCTAACTTTGAACACCTGCTTTTTGGAGCTTGGATCCCTTTATCATTAATGGAGAGAAATGGGAACTTCCACTGAATAAAACGTCTCATCCCAATGTCAAAGGTGTCAGAAGCAGCTCACATAAATCACATCCTGAAAGTGGTTTTTCTCTTTGTTGACTCTGGAATCATGCTGCAGTGTCTAACTTGGATGTGTGTGCGTAATATTTGGTGAGAGAAATCCCACCCGTGGAGACAGGCTGTTCTTCCAGCTTTGAGGATGGACCTGCACTGGGATTTGGGATAGGAGAGTTGTTTGAGTCTAGTCTGATATTCCTTGAATGGACTCATCTGACTGCAGGGCTTGGAGAAAGAGAAAATGAAATAGAATTAATCTATTTATTGATCCACTGACAGGAAGGAAAGTGGGTAAGTTAGTGAGCAAGTTTTGCAGGGAGGATTTGGGACAGTGGCCTAGGGTAAAAGGGAACAACTTCCAGGGCATGGATTAGCATGTGATTTTGGCAGTTTGTCTGCTCAGTTGAGCAGGCGACATTCCAACACCAAACCTTAGGATTTATGAGCGAGTTGGATCTTGTATCTTGAAATAGTTGGAAAAACTAATTACTGCTGCATCCCCCACTAAGGGTCTGAGGTTCCTTGGCCACTGAAAAAGCTCTACAAGCCATCAGTGTCATGATACCAATTGGTCATCTTGGAACTCTGTTACCTGATTAGAAGAGTTTAGTTTTGTTTTTCATCGTGGACATTTTATCTTCTAGACCCCATCCCAAAATGGCATGACAGGACTTTGTGGATGGAAATCAGCTGTTTTCAGATGTTCACTTTGGTCTTGTCTGTGACATAAGGGTTGTAGTTGTGTCTCTCTGGGCAGGGCCTACTGAGGAGCAGCCTACACCTGGTGGTAGAGCAAAACACCATCTTCCCTGAGGCTGCAGCTGGGACTGGAATAACTTCTAGGAGGTGATAAAGTCACAGAGTTTGATGTTCCTTTGTGAGAAAGGGTTGGGCTGGAGAGCACCTGGGAAAATTCATTAATTCATGATTCTGCTCCATAGTCTCTTCTGCTGGCTCCAGCTGGGCCAGTTTCTTCCTCCTGCAGCCTAGAAAGGAAACCAGAGTAGGTGACTGAGCTGACATATGGGAAGCTCTGGGATTAATATGTGCCCAGGCAGGCTGGAGGCAAACTGAGTCAGTGAGAGCCAGTGGGATGGAGCACAAGGCTGAACACCAGGCTGGGGTGTGAGGGAGAAACATTAGGAGATATGAGGGAGAACTCCTCGCAACGGAGGAAGAAAGCAGTTTAATTCCACGCTGCGGTGGTCCCAGGTGCAAGGGGAGTAGGAAACACTGAACCCTGGGGTCTTGAGTGCATCCAAGCCTGGCAGCAAGAGTTTGCTCTTTGTGCAGGGGCAGCTGTGCCTCTCTGGGACACAGCTCAGCTGGGGTGAAGTGATGGGGCTCATCATCCTTCAAGTTCTTTGCATGACATCTTCCCAACTTTCTGCTGATCTACAACCAGCATTCCCAAACCACAGCTCAGCCCTAGGAGCCTTTTTATACTTCAGTCCAGCCAGCAGAGCTTTTCCACTCCAGCTTTTCCTACTCTACAAATAGCTTTGAACAGCCTTGTAGTAGCCTGAAGCCAGCAGTATCCTGCGCGATTCCTGTTGGGAGCGTTGTTCATGTTGTAAAAAGGGGCTCTAAGGGACTTGCTTCAGCAGAACATTTTGTTGGGCTTGCAGCAGGAGCGCTTGCAGGGCTTCTTTCTGGTTGTTAAAAACAAGGCCCTTGCACAGCAGCTTATTCCAGAGGCTGGAAGCAGCTCTGGGAACTTCTGGATGTACACGGAGAACAAAAAGCTATGTTCAACTCCTACTGGTGAGCACCTGCAGTTGCCCTGACGATGTGTGGCTAAAAAAGGGGGGTGTAAAAAGCATAGGCCAGGCTTTGTGGGGTTTGTGGTGTTGTTTTACTATCCCAGAAGCTTCCAAGAACAGTTTTATGTGGTGGGAGAGTCAAAAGAAAATACTGACTCTGATTTCTGCAGTCCCACTGTACTGACTGGGTCAGGTACCCCCTGCTCCACTGTGGGGTTAGGACCCATCAGACCATAACCATGAGCTCTGTGTCCTGTGTGTATTTTGGGACTAAGTGACATCAGTGCCCCATACAACACATCAGGATGGGGAATGAACAACCCAGAATGAAATCCAAACTTATACTGAGAAGTTGTGACTCGTGACTTGTCTCACCGCAAGTCCTTTTCTTGGTGGGTCCATGGTGACTCTGCCAACAGAGGTGATTCTGTCTGGCATTTCAGGTGTTTTTAAGCTGTTCCATATCCAAATAGTTCCTCTTTTTCCTTGAGAGACAAGGGGATGTCACCATTCACCCTCAGCCAGGATGATGGGTTGGACGATGATGGAGTTCCTCTGCGTTCCTGCTTGTTTGACGGTTTCAGTGCAGCTCTTTGCTGCTTTCCCTCTAGGCTCGTGTAGGAGGGATGGAGTTCTCTCCAGGGATGGTCTACATCTCCCCGGACAGCCCTCTCAGCTTGCCAGCCATCGTCAGCATTGCGGTGGCCGGTGGGCTGCTCATCATCTTCATCGTGGCCGTGCTGATCGCGTACAAGCGCAAGTCCAGGGAGAGCGACCTCACCCTCAAGCGCCTGCAGATGCAGATGGACAACCTGGAGTCCAGGGTGGCCCTGGAGTGCAAAGAAGGTAGGATGAGGAAGGCAGGATGACACTGTGTCAATGAGCTTTTAAGGGAGCCATCCAGCCACACAGCTTTGAGCCAAAATACCGCAGTGTTAAACCCTGTGTGTGTGGCTCAAGCCTGGATCTAAAGTGAATTTCCCTGTTTTCCCTGAATCCAGACTTTCTCCACCCTGTCCTAACTGGATTTGATAATTCAAAGTCCGCAGGAAGCCTTGGCACGTGTCCCTGGGGAAAAGCTGTGTTGTGGGAAAGGGACACTGCTCTTGTCCACCTTCTTCCTCTCCATGGGTTGCCTCTCCTTATTCTTGCACACAAGGGTCTGGAGGCTTTTTGCATCCTGGTCAGGGTGATCTGGATTTTCACTGCTCCATGAGTTGTTCTGTTTTTGTGCCAGCCTTTGCAGAGCTACAGACAGATATCCATGAGCTGACCAGTGACCTGGACGGAGCCGGGATCCCATTCCTCGACTACCGAACCTACACGATGAGGGTGCTTTTCCCTGGCATTGAGGATCATCCAGTCCTGCGAGATTTGGAGGTAAAACATTTCCTGCTTCTGGCTCCTCTCTGCCTTCCTGTTCAGTTCTGAATTCCAGAGATTCTGTGTCAGTGGTGGGGATGTGATGACTTGGTTATGCTGTGTCCTACTAGGGGTGAAACAGGTCCTCGTTAAAAACCTGGGTTGAAAGTGGAAATGTTTGCTGTTATCTTAGACCATATTAGATCATAAAATCATTTAGGTTGTAAAAGACCTCTACGATCTTCAAGCCCAACCATTAACCCAGTGCTGCCAATTCCACCACTAAACCATGTCCCCAAGTGCCACATCCACACACTTTTTGAACACTTCTAGGGATTGTAATCTGACCACTCATCTGGGCAGCTTGTTCCATCTCCTGATCACCCTTTCAGTGAAGCAATTTTTCCTAATATCCAATCTAAACCTCCCCTGGCACAACTTTAAGGCCATTTCCTCTCATCCTGTCACTTGCTACCTGTTAAATTCTGTCTGATCACTCACTTATTTGGAAGGCTCTCATAAATCCATATGCATTGGGTCTACTCAATTAAGCTTTTCTTTGGTCTTAACCCTTCTGTGGCTTGATTTTTAGACTGGATTTAATATTTTCTGCCACGCAGGGGCAAGGAAAACCAGTTGTATGACAGAGGAGCTTGTTTGCCTGTGCCATCCAGCTTTGCATGACCCTCACACTGCCAAGAGGCCAGGGTTTTTTTGTGGCAACCCCTATAAAATATCCCCCGGTCACTGAGGGAGGTTCACCTTTGCTGCACTCTGGTTTGCAGTGAGGTTGGAAAACCACAGTGTCAGTCTGTCCATACCCTGCCCACATCTTCCTCCTCCTTCTCCTCAAATCTCTGGAGGAAGAGTGGGAGGACAGTGAGACATTGCTCACAAACCTTGAGGTCTACGCAGAGCCTGTGTTACCTGAGTGGTGTGACAGGAGCTTGATGGGAGCCCAGGTGAGATCTGCCAGGCTAAAATCTGCTCCAGGCTCTGGCAGATGGACAGGCTCTGCTCTAGGAATACCTGGGCCGGAGAATCAGGAGCTCCACCATGGCCAAGGTGTTGGCTGAGCACACTGCAAAGCCTTTGGCAGGCTCTGAGCTTCAGAGAGGCTCTGGCATGGTCCTGGGAGATTTCTGGAGGCCAGGACTGGGCTTGGTTGGCAGGAAGGAGGAGCAGGAGCTGGCACAGGCAGGCCCACGCTTGGCTGGCTGTGTAATCAGTGATGCCCGCTCGGTTTTGCTCCTGCCATTCGGAAGAGCCAAAATTCATCCGACTGTGTGGAGAGAGACATTAAAAAACCTGATCTGTCAGCAAGGAGGGTTTGTGGGACTGGGTAGGAGGCTGAGTTACACATAACTATTGTATAGGTTTGGGGTGCAGGTCAAGTGGGCTCCAGCTGCTTTCCTTCAGGACAGGCAGCTCAGCAGCCCCAGCAAACGAGCAGGAGAAACGAGGGGTGCTGGATGTCCCTCTCACATGTGTGCACACAAACACTTCCATTATCCCCACAGCCAACTGCAATGCCTACATTCATTAACCCCATCCAGCTGATCACAGAACAGCATCTGACCCCTGCAGAGGCCTCAGCACGGATGCTCCCCTGTGAAGATACACACTGAGCTGATGTTTCCATCCAACGCCTTTGATCTCTTCTCCCTTTCATTCCATTCATTGGTGGTTTTTCCTTAATCCTTTGTAAAGCTTCACCAGCTCTCTCAGTGTCAACATCTTTGGCTACCAACGTGAAGGCAGCTCTCATTCTGCTCCCTTCTCTGGAGAACCCAGAAGGAATTGCTATTTATTGCAAAAGGCCCCAGCACAGATCCCACAGAGTGGAGGTCTTACTTATTTCCAGTTCATTTGCTAATTAACTGCTTCCAGATGCAGCGCAAAATACTTTCCTTGTTATTTTGTTTTAATTCTCCATAATAACCCAGGGATAGACAATATTAAATGTTCAAGCAAGTGAGTTAAAAATAATTATTGGCGGGATGGGTGGTGGTGGTTTGTTGGTTGGTTGGTTGTCTCAAGCTATTTAGGAAGTAATTTATTTGCTGGATGCAAAAAGAGTTGAGAACTCTAATTTCCAGAATGAGAAAGTAATGACTCTATGAGGGGCCTTGCATTGCTTGGCTGTTGAGGCAAGGCAACTTATTTTGTAATAAAGTGCCAACTTCGGGTGGTTATTAATTCATATATGCCTTGATGACATGTGTTGCTCTGTGGTGAGACCCTCCAGCTTCCAAGGAAGCTTTTTCGAGGGCTGGAACAGCTTCAGCAACATGGAGGGATGAGTTTGAGGTTCTCTGTTTAGGTTCCATTAATGCCTAGAGCCAGAAGGACCAAAAGGCCACTGTGGAGCCCAGGCTCCAGCACTGAGTTCCTAAATTCTTCCATATAAAAATGAGTTCACCAGCCTCTCACAGCTAAGAAATACGAGACTTATCAATCTCTCTGTCTCCAAAACACCTCAGCTCCCAAACCTAGGGGTTCTACTGCAGCTCAGTGTCCTCTCACACCTTCACCTGCCTTGCTCTTCAAACCAAGGCCCAGCTGCATGGCCACCATCTCTGCCTCACTGCATCTCTTCATCTCCTCAAAACCTCACCCCGGCCTCTCTTCCCATTCACTCTCTTGCTGCCTCTCCCTGTTCCCTAAAGTTGAACCCCAAACTTCTGCAAGCAGGTTTCTTGCAGGGATGAGAAAGGAGTTCTGGATGAAATCAGAGTAAAACTTCAGTTTGACTAAAATAACAATATAACGTGGCATGGTGACACATTTAGGCACCAGAAATCCCTTTTGGATGTACCATTCAGAGACAGAAACACAGGGTTGGAAAAATCATCTGGATGTGGCTGGGAGTCTTCTCAGACTACCTAATCATTAGATGATGTATGGATTCTCTTCCTGTCTCTCCTTAGCTGAGGAGCTGGAGAGATGAGGACAGGGAGGTAGCAAAGAGGGTGTGACAATGGGAGGTTTGACAGTGGGAAAATGAGGAAAGGGAAAAACTCCCTTTCTTCTTGTGCAGGTCCCTGGCTACCGGCAGGAGCGGGTGGAGAAAGGCCTGAAGCTCTTTGCCCAGCTCATCAACAACAAGGTTTTCCTGCTGTCCTTCATCCGCACGCTGGAGTCGCAGCGCAGCTTCTCCATGCGGGACCGCGGCAACGTGGCCTCGCTGATCATGACGGTGCTGCAGAGCAAGCTGGAGTACGCCACTGACGTCCTCAAACAGCTCCTGGCCGACCTCATCGACAAAAACCTGGAGAGCAAGAACCACCCCAAGCTGCTGCTCCGCAGGTAAGGGTGCCTGGGCATGGAGGGAGCCGGGCTGGGAAGGCTGTGCCCTCATAAACATCGTAGTCATCTTTGGAGATGTAGATTGTGCCAATGTGGCCAAAATCTAGCAATAT
>VZRS01003758.1:0-11075 GCA_013398055.1 Ifrita kowaldi | reverse complement strand
TTCTCTTCTCCCCCGCTATCGCGAGGAGGATAGCAAACCCACGAGATCATCTCAGCTGGCGTAGGCTGGGCCACCGCCACACTTGGGTGTCTCATTTCAGATTAGATTGGCCTTGTTTTGTAACTTTTTGGTTTAGTTTAGAATTTGTGGTCGAATTAAGTAGTTATTGAGGAGGAGTGTTGGCTGTACATGGGATCTTACCTTACGGAAGTTGGAGAGCCAAGATGTTAATATTGGGAACAGGTGAACACTTTACAACAAACATAAAAAGGTTAAACTTACATTTTTGAACAACAACAATAAACAGTAACGACTGTTGCCGCTCTGTACCTCTGGGCCGCCCGGTGGCCCCGGAAGGAGGCAACAGTGTCCGGCCGAGGACACAGGAGAAAGCACTCCCACGAGTCAGCGCACCGTTGGTACGGGCTAAGCTGAAGTAAGTTGTAAGGCAAGCGACGAGGCAGGAACAAAGGAGCGGAGAGGTCTTCTTTTGGTGGAAAAGGAGTCAGGTTTATTAAACTAGGAGCAGGGTTGGGAGCAGGGTCCAAAAGAAGCCCAGAGAGCACGGGACTCAGGGTTTTATTCAAGGGAGGATCTCAGGGCGGAGCAAAGGCGGGGAAAACAAGCAGCCAATAACACTTTGATAGGGAATGACAGGCAACCAATAGGTAAACACGGAAGGCGGGATAACTATACAGCGGCCAATGAGGAAGCGAGAAGAGAAGAACTTTCCAGAACATAATTGCTTATTAAAACAGGGAACATAAATATGCGCTAGGTAATTAACCTATCAGGAACGGAGAACATCAGAACTTTCTGGAATAGCCCAGAAAGAGGGAGGAGAGAGTGCGGTTCCTTGGAGACGCCTACAAGGCGGTGCTTCTAGATTGGCATGTCTGTCTCGGGGTCTTCGGTGGAACTTTCTTCCCCCCCGTTATCGCGAGGGGGGAAGTGGACCCACGAGATCAGCTCCGCAGGCTGAGCCACCGCAACAAACGACAGCAATTCTTAATTGATAAATTTGGTAACTGAACTGTGACAAGGATATTTCAACTTGGTATTTTTTTGGGTGTGACCGGGATCGTCTTCCACTAGACTTCGGATGGCTGCTGGAGGAGCCAACTTGTCTTGAAGATGATCAAGGGTAGATTTGCTATCCTGTTCTTCTTGAGGCGGTATCACAGGTCCCTTGATTCGGCACACATGTGTCCACCCCTTTTCTGCTGTCCTCACTGCAGTTTCTGTGGTGAGCTGGACCTGAAAAGGACCCTCCCATGAGGGAGTTAATGATTTTTCTTTCCAAGATTTTACAAGGACCCAGTCCCCAGGGTTGACATTATGTAAGTTAAAATCTAAGGGTGGTGCTTGGGCTAAACAACCCTTTCNGGGATTTCTATTAGGTGGTAAGACCATGTGTGGGGGTGCACAACAATAACAGGAAGAATGCCACTTCTTGCCACAACGATAGCAAGTGATTTCAGTGGGAGAAAGCGGTGCTTGCGCCGTGGCTGCTTCCGGGTCTGGTTCCGCTACCCTTGCCTCTCTAAGTTTTGGGGCCGAATTAGGTTTAATTTGGACTGACCGAGTACAAGCTTGTATGATTTGGGTGAGAGTGGGTGGAGGTTTATAAGGCAATGCTGCAATCACGCGTGCACAATCTTCATTGCAATTGGATTTAATAACATCAACTATAACATCCTCTCTTACATCCAGATTGGCAACGCGACGGTCCACCACACTTCTCACCTTGTCCACAAAATCAACGAAAGGTTTGTTTGGACCTTGTTTAATCTGAGTATAATGAATTGGGAGTCCCAATTTTTGAGGCATTATTACAAATGCACGTTGTGCAGCATCGCGGACCATATTAAGCGCCTCCTCGGGAATATCCCGGGCTTGGTCCGCAGGCTTGGTGTACAACCCCTCCCCTAAAAGATGATCTAAGGTTAAGTTAACATTGTTTGGATCGCGCAAAAGGATTGGGAGGAGGCTTTCAACTAACTGCTTCCACTCGTCCACCCAGATATCATATTCCGAAGGTGAAAGCCAATTTCTAAATACAATCTTGATATCATGGGGGACGACAACTGTGGTAGATAAGGTATAATTTAAAACTGTTTTAAAATATTCACTTTGCCTCCCAAATTCCTTTTGCGTTTTCACTAGATTTTTTAGGGCTTTGGCCTCAAAGGGGCGCCATGAGGGGTTGTTTCCATGCCTGTTATAAACAACCGGTGCTGCAAAAGGCGCGTCAGGGTCTAGATTCCGGGTTCCAGGCCCACCACATCCGGCTGTGGAAGCGTGTGAACCGGACATGGAGGTGTGGGAACCGGAAGTCAGAACCTGAGGGGCGGAGCCAGAAGTNTGATGCGTAAGAGAGCTAGTGGTAGACACTTTACCCATGTCCATTTTGTCTCTATCATTAACTTTGTCAATGTGTTTTTAATNAAGGGGTTGGAGGAGGAGCTTGAAATGGGCGGAGCTCGCGAGCGGAAGGGGTTGGAACTTTGATGTAGAAAGGGATTGTGGGAAGAAGAACCAGGACAGGGGGAGGCTGCCACGTGGTAGCAGCCATTTTGGGGATAGGAATAAGGGCAAGAACATGAGGGCGACAAGACTCCATTTTGTGAACCAAGAGAAGCTGGGAATGAGGGCGAGGAAAACGGGTTTGAGGGAAAGTCCGTGGCAGGTTCACGACTCCTGTCACGGCAAGGGTGCTGAGGAGACCTCAGGGAGTCAGGAGGTTGGTAACGCTCCTGTGCTTTTCCGCAAGGTACGTCCCTGGGTCTCCCCCGCGTAGGGAAAGAGGGTTTGGGAGAAGGAAATAGGGAAGAAGGGTTAGGTTGAACTGGGTTAGAACTGGGTGGCTTTTTGGAGTTCCGTCTTTTGGAGGCAGAAAGTGCCTCACAAATTGAAAGGAGCAGCGGGAAAAAACGTTCGGTCTTTTTGTCTTTCGAATTTTTCAACGCTGTTATCCTTTCTCCAATTTCGTTCCAAAATTGCAAGTTTGCTACTCTTTCAGGGGTAACTCTCGGGAAAGTCACAAAAAGCCAGCGAACGAAACTCTTTAACTCCCCTTTAGAAAACCGTCTTTCCTCTCCAACAAGGATAGCACAAACTTGGAGGTAAACTCCCCTTTGCTGCACAGACAATTTTGCCCCCATTATAACACAAGAGGTCTGTACAGCACTCCACCCGCTCCATGAGGAAAAAGGAGAAACTTAGGAAGAAGGGTCCTGGACCCGACAGCCCCCCCCAAGCAAAAGTGAAGAAAAGACAAGAGAAAGGGGCGTAGAAAAGTTGTGACTCGGCAACTTACCAAGCACGGGGTCGAGCCGGGGAACAGAAATCCTTGTGAAGGGTCTCCTGCCGTGGACCGATCTTCTCTGGGGCTGAGAAGGTTGCCGGTCCGAGAATCCCCGGAGCACCGCCTCGCGGTGTGCTACAACGGGGTGTGGCTGCCCACGCAGCACGTGCGATAAATCCAAGGAATAAGTTGACAAAATCCTCGGCCGCGTTTTGACCCTCTGGGCAAGAGTGGTCAAATGTCCAAACGTCCAGAGGGCCGCACGTTGGGCGCCAGCTCTGTTGCCGCTCTGTACCTCTGGGCCGCCCGGTGGCCCCGGAAGGAGGCAACAGTGTCCGGCCGAGGACACAGGAGAAAGCACTCCCACGAGTCAGCGCACCGTTGGTACGGGCTAAGCTGAAGTAAGTTGTAAGGCAAGCGACGAGGCAGGAACAAAGGAGCGGAGAGGTCTTCTTTTGGTGGAAAAGGAGTCAGGTTTATTAAACTAGGAGCAGGGTTGGGAGCAGGGTCCAAAAGAAGCCCAGAGAGCACGGGACTCAGGGTTTTATTCAAGGGAGGATCTCAGGGCGGAGCAAAGGCGGGGAAAACAAGCAGCCAATAACACTTTGATAGGGAATGACAGGCAACCAATAGGTAAACACGGAAGGCGGGATAACTATACAGCGGCCAATGAGGAAGCGAGAAGAGAAGAACTTTCCAGAACATAATTGCTTATTAAAACAGGGAACATAAATATGCGCTAGGTAATTAACCTATCAGGAACGGAGAACAACAGAACTTTCTGGAATAGCCCAGAAAGAGGGAGGAGAGAGTGCGGTTCCTTGGAGACGCCTCCAAGGCGGTGCTTCTAGATTGGCATGTCTGTCTCGGGGTCTTCGGTGGAACTTTCTTCCCCCCCGTTATCGCGAGGGGGGAAGTGGACCCACGAGATCAGCTCCGCAGGCTGAACCACCGCAACAAACGACAGCAATTCTTAATTGATAAATTTGGTAACTGAACTGTGACAAGGATATTTCAACTTGGTATTTTTTTGGGTGTGACCGGGATCGTCTTCCACTAGACTTCGGATGGCTGCTGGAGGAGCCAACTTGTCTTGAAGATGATCAAGGGTAGATTTGCTATCCTGTTCTTCTTGAGGCGGTATCACAGGTCCCTTGATTCGGCACACATGTGTCCACCCCTTTTCTGCTGTCCTCACTGCAGTTTCTGTGGTGAGCTGGACCTGAAAAGGACCCTCCCATGAGGGAGTTAATGATTTTTCTTTCCAAGATTTTACAAGGACCCAGTCCCCAGGGTTGACATTATGTAAGTTAAAATCTAAGGGTGGTGCTTGGGCTAAACAACCCTTTCTCTTTTAGTTGCTTTAAATTTTCTGATATTATTTGTAAATACTTCTGAACATTATTGTTACCACATTCTTTAGCTTCTAATTCATATTGGCTTGCTAAGTAGGGCAGGCCAAACATCATTTCATATGGAGAGCAGTTAGTATCAGACCGAGGTTGGGTTCTGATGCGTAAGAGAGCTAGTGGTAGACACTTTACCCATGTCCATTTTGTCTCTATCATTAACTTTGTCAATGTGTTTTTAATGGTTTGATTCATTCTTTCTACTCTCCCAGAGCTTTGAGGGGGCCAAGGAGTGTGCAACTTCCACTCGATACCCACTTGTTGGACCAATTGCTGGAGGATTTGAGACGTGAAGTGGGTACCTCTGTCTGAGTCTATGCGGTGGACCATTCCATAACGGGGAATGATTTGTTCCAGGATCACCTTGCTTACTGTTTGGGCAGTGGCATTTACCGTTGGAAAGGCTTCTACCCAGTGAGTAAGATGATCCACAATGACTAGCAAGTATTTCCACCGCTGAACCGGGGGCATTTCGGTAAAATCAATTTGTATACTTTGGAAAGGTCAAATAGCCAAATCGATTCCCCCACGAGTGACATTTTTCATTTGTTTCCGATTTACTTTTTGACAAATTAAGCAATCTCTTGTTATTTGGTTAGCTACTTCGAATATTCCTGGGCATCCAAAAGTCTTAAGAAAGTGATCTACTAGGGCTTTTGATCCTCAGTGATAGTTTTGGTGGATGTTTTCAAGAATCTCTCTGGCTAATTGCTTATTTAAAATCTGGTGGCCATCCGGGAGGTACCACCTACCTTCCGGATCTTCTTTACCTCCAATTGTTATTAGTTTTTGTTTCTCTTTTTCAGAGAAAATGGGCATGGCATGGGTGTTCTTACCACCGGCACTCTTACTACAGTCCGTTGATGTCTTTATTTCCAAAACTGCGGTTGTCTCCATCGCAGCTTCCTTGGCGGCGAGGTCAGCTAAATTATTTCCTCTTGCTTCTATAGCTTGTCCCACTTGGTGTCCAGGAACATGCACCACCGCTATTCCGGAGGGTCGCTGTAGGGATTCTAAAATCTTTAAAATCAATTCTTTGTGAAGAAGGTCCTTTCCTTTGGAATTTAAAAATCCTTTCAGCCCAAATTTTCTCGAAGGTATGTACGATTCCGTATGCATACCTGGAGTCTGTGCATATGGTTCCAATGCTCCCAGCTAGGCGGTTGAGGGCTCTCTCCAAGGCATATAACTCGCAAACCTGAGCCGACCAAGTTGGTGGTAACTTCATTTTTTCTAATACCTTCATTTTTAGCCCATCTACTACCACATAGCCGGAACATTGCTTCCCATCAATTACCCTAGATGACCCATCTATAAATAACTTTTCTTCTTCAGAAAGAGGGACATCTACAAGATCTTCTCGTATTTTTGTTTGGAGATCAATGACCTGGATACAATTGTGCATTAAATTATCTGAATTTGGAGTTCCATAGAGAAATTGTGTGGGATTTTGTACTGTGCATGTGGTTAGTGTTAGATGGTCTGAGTGCAAGAGGATAGTTCCATATTTTACCATTCGTGGATCAGTGATCCATTCAGCTGCCTTGTGAGATAATAAGGTTTTGACTGAATGTGGCGTATGCGCAGTTAAGGGGGCTCCAAAAATTAGCTTCTGACTTTCTGAAACTAAGATGGCCGTGGCTGCCACAGCCTGAATACAAATTGGCCATCCTCGTGACACAGGATCTAATAATTTAGATAGGAAGACTACTGGCTTGCGGGCTCCACCCCAGTCTTGGGTCAACACACCGTAGGCTGTTCCTTTCTCCACGTTTACAAATAGGTCGAAAGGTTTTTCTAGAGCAGGGAGACTGAGGACAGGAGCCTTGACCAATTTATTTTTTAATTCATCCAATTTGTTTGTGTCATTGTCTGTCCAATCAATAGGTTCATCCTCTGTTAATTTTTCGTATAAGAATTTAGCAGACTGAGTGTACTGGTCTATCCACAGTCTGCAATAACCAAACAACCCTAATAATTGCCGAATTTCTTGTTTTGATTTGGGGGGAGATAAGTTTATTATTCCTTTGACTGTTTCAGCACTTAATTTTCTAGTGCCATGTCCAATTATATGACTGAGATATTTTACTTCCTTTCTGACGAATTGTAATTTAGGTTTGGATACTCTAAGTCCTTTGCCTCCTAGGAAATTTAGTAATTTTATGGTGGCCAATTTAACCGTGGATTCCTGTTCCCCAGAGAGGAGCAGGTCATCCACGTATTGTATCACTTTCATACCTTTAGGTGGAGAAAAGGAATTTAATAGTTCCTCCAGTGCTTGGCCAAAGAGTGTGAGTGCCTCTTGTGTATCCTTGAGGGAGTCGGGTCCATTGCAGTTGCTGTTTCCGGCCAGTGTCTGGATCCTCCCCCGTGAATGCAAAGATGTCTCTGCAAGAGGAATCCAAGGGGCATGACCAAAACGCATCTTTGAGGTCAATAACTGAAAACCAAGAGTGTGTTGAAGGCACCTGGCTAAGCAAGGTATATGGGTTCTGCACTAGTGGGTACCTGGTCTGGACCTGGTTATTGACTTTTCGTAAATCTTGCACTAACCTGTACGTGCCATCTGGTTTCCGAACAGCTAAAATTGGAGTGTTGAACGGTGACTTACACCCTTCAAGTATGTTGTCTTTTAGAAGCTCCTGAATAACTGGTTTTAGTCCTTGTAACTTGGTCTTACTCAATGGATACTGGGGCACCTTGATAGGCTTGGTATCTGGAAGAAGGTTAACAGTTAGAGGTGACATATCAATTTTTCCTCGGTTACCCGGTTTGGCCCATACAATTGGGTTGATGTCCTTTTCATCGTCAAGTGACAGCACAAACAACTTAGTTTTCATTTGTCCTCCCTGGGGCACAACCCCAGTTCTCAACAGCAGTTGGAAATCGTGGCCCAGGAGGTTAGTTCCTGCTTGGGGAAGATATAGTATGTTTCCTGTGTGAGAGAGTCCATTACCAACAATGGTGATATTTTCAGTCATTGGAACAGTGAACGTTTCACCCTTTGCTCCCCAAACGTCTAAAGTTTTCTTCTTACTTATGGGACAACCATTAATAGGTGTAACTACACAAGTCCTTTCGGCTCCGGTATCTACTAGGAAGGTGATAAATTGTTTTTGGGGACCTACAGGTAGGGTTATCAAGGGCTCTTTTAGATGGAATTTTGTCCCCAATGGATAGAGCCCCTGACACCCTCAGTTGTTTAAGGATTGTTCCTCCATTTGGAGAGTTCCTTGATCCCTCAACTTCTGGTAGCAATACCAGGTTCCATGACCTGACTTATTACAGTAGGTACAAAAATGTTTACTGCGATCAGTAGATCCTTTAGGGGGTGCTTGAGATTGTTCTTCTACTTTGTTTTCTGGTACTTTGAATTCTGTTTCTCCTGCTCTCATTATTTTTGCTTTCATTTTCCACTTCTCCTCGTCCCTCCGGACATACACCTTTTGGGCCTCTTCCAATAAGTTATCTAAATCTCTCTCTGGCCATCTTTCTAATTTCTCCAATTTTCGTCTAATGTCCGGCCAGGAGTGTAAAACAAAATGAATTTTTAACATGGTTTTACCTTCCTCACTCTCCAAGTCCATTTGAGAATATAATTGGATGTTAGTTTTGAGTCTAGTCAACCAGGCGGCCGGAGACTCATTCTTCTCTTGTTCTCCACTAAGTGCCTTTTTCATATTACTGACACGGGGAACTGCCTCTTTGATTCCTTTAATAATTAGCTTTCTATAGTCCTCCATATTCCTCCTATCATTTTCTGAATTTGGATCCCAGTGGGGATCCTCCGTTGGTAATTTGCGTTCTCCAGTGGATCCCCAATTATCGTTACTTTCCCTTTCCCAGATCTTAATCCCAGCAGTTCGGATCAGTTTTTGTTCCTCCAGACTAAATAATGACTGAAGGATTGATTGCATCTCAGGCCAAGTGAAAATGTTGGGCCCTAGGAACTGGTCAAACTGCTGGGAAAGGCCTATAGGGTCACCGAGTAAACTTTTCATCTCCTTTTTGAATTCTCGCACTTCGGATGATGATAATGAGGCGACTACATAGCCAATACCACCGTGGGCACCTCCCATAGGTACTTCCCGAAGGGGTAAAACTCTGGATTTAGATGGGGTATTTGAACATCCGGGGCATAACGAACAAGCTAGTCTAGTTTGCTTCTTTCTAGTCGAGAAGGCTGGTCCTTCCGGACTAGGGAAAACACCCTTCGAATGCTCGCATTCGATTACGTTAGTGCATGGGGGGGAATGTGGAGGACCATTAGTACTAGAATTTGGTTGGATTTCCTTGGAGGAATCATCCTCTTCGTCTTTTTCCCTAGTAATTTCTGAGGAAGAGGCTGGTGGGAGTATGTCTAAGGGATCCCATTTCTTTGGCTGGTTTAATTTTCTTTTGGTCTCAATTTGCTCTTTGTTCGTCCTTGTTTTTGGAATTTCTTTTGATTTACTTTTTAATGCAAGTATTTTCTCACTAGCCTAATTGTCCCAATACATTAACCAAACTTTAGCATATTGTAGCTGTTCAGCTTGTTCTGATCCCTTGTAGTGCAAATATAAATACAGCGTTTTGCATAGCCAGGTTTCGGAAGACCCATACTTTGGCCATCGAAGGCCGTCTTTTCTAATCTTTTTCCTGGGCCGCTCAAGAACACAATATTGAATCATTTGGATCTGATCTTTATCTTTGGTAAGTTCATTTTCGTCCCAATGAGACAACATCTGTCCTAAAGGGCTGTCAGGGATAATTTTAAGTTTTTTTAGTGAGCAACTTCGTTTGCTGTTTGTTTGTCCCATTCTGTAGGAGTGAGGCAAACAAAATTGCTAAACAATTATATATACTAAACCTACCAAATAATAACTGTTTAAAGTAGAAATATTATAATAACGGGAACAAATATGACAGCGAAATACCAAAAGGGAACCTTAGTATTGAAGTAGATGAAGCAAACTACTAGAATAAAATACCAAATGACTTGATTTAAGGCGACGAACAAAACAAAAATGCTAACCTAATGCAGACCACAATAATCCAATTGCTAAACAATCACACATGTACTTACAGAAATATATATTCCACTTAACTCCTATCGAGAAGGGTAGAAACGACGACAATACAATACTTGAAATATGTGGGAAAATTAAGATGGCTGTCAACCGTGGGAACTAAAGTAAGATGGCGAACCGTGGGAATGGGCAGAAACCACAACAAACAATATAAATGGCCGACCGTGAGAAACAAACAAAATGGAGGACAATCGTATAATTTCAACTTAATCACTTCAAAGCAACATACACAAAGGACAATAGTAAACAGTTATACAATTGCGAAAATAATACTTATACTACTAATTATACTGTGAAAATATATATACATGTTTATATATTATAGTATATTATAGTTTATAGAGGAGCAATTATAAAGTACTTAATTACTTAAACTGAAATGTTAATGGGTACATCGGGTGAGACAGCCGACCGTAAAACACACAACTTAACCACGATAACTTAGTGAATGTAGAGACTAAATATGTGAATTATTACTTAAAATAAATTAGGGAATATGACTTAGCCAAGAAAATCAAAACAGTGGTTTCACCTTAAGAAATAAGGTGGCAGCCTGCTGAGCAGTTCCTGCTTGTCGGGGGGGGAAGAAGAAGGTAGCTAGAATGGCCGTCTGCCGAGCAGTTCCCACCTTTTGGGGAACAAGAAGGGATCTAAAATGGCGGTCTGCCGAGCAGTCCCCGCCTGTTGGGGAAGAAGGAGGAAGCTAAAATGGCGGTCTGCTGAGCAGTTCCCGCTTGTCGAGGGGGAAAGAAGAAGGTAGCTAAAATGGCGGTCTGCTGAGCAGTTCCCGCCTTTCAAGGAAGAGGAAGGGATTTCAAATGGCGGTCTGCTAAGCAGTTCCCGCTTGTCGGGGAAGGAGAAGAGGGTAGCTATAATGGCGGTCTGCCGAGCAGTTCCCGCCTTTTGGGGAACAAGGAGGGATCTAGAATGGCGGTCCGTCGAGCGGTTCCCGCCTGTTGGGGAAGGAGAAAGAAGCTAAAGTGGCGGTCTGCCGAGCAGTTCTTGCCTTTTGGGGAACAAGGGATCTAGGGGTAAAGGAAGGTCCCTAAAAAGGGGTGTCCCTAACCAAATAACCCGTTACTAGGTTCAGGCCTCACCAGGNGGTTGAGTTAGCCTAGACCTGGAATTTCACATAGCATCTAACACAGGAGCATACAGACAGCTTATTAATTGATAACAGCAATTAATTACTATTGAGGTTCCTTTTCACATATAACACGTATACACAGCTTATACTTATTATTTCGATTTCTGATCTTCTGGATCAGCAGTAGTCAATCGACAGGCATC
>VZRS01003757.1:0-155435 GCA_013398055.1 Ifrita kowaldi | reverse complement strand
GACCCTTCCCCAGCTCCATTGCCATCCCTGGGCGTTCTCCAGAACCTCCACGTCTTTCTTGCAGTGAGGGGTCCAAAACTGACCCCACAATTTGAGGTGTGGCCTCAGCAGTGCCCAGCACAGAGGGACAACCCCTGCCCTGGTCCTGCTGACCACAGCATTGCTGATCCAGGCCAGGATTCCCTTGGCTGGAACCATGTACCAGTGGAACACATCCAACACAGTGGGAGACAGACAGAGAGAAAAGTAGAAAGCAAGAAACAGACCCAAGCCCAGGAATAACCACCCCCAGAGCACCCTCTGAAACCTGAACTCGACTCCTCTATTTTTGAGTGCACTGGGCAGGAGGTTCAACACCAGGGCTCTTGGTTGTGCTTTTTAACCATTTCAGCCCTTCTTGAAACCCTTCCAAGGGTTTCAAGTATCCTCCTGAGGAGCACCAGTCTCTCCTGTAGCCTGACCCTTCTCTGCTCCGCAGCCCCCGGGTCCTCACCCCATCCGAGACACAAGAAGCGCTTGCGGATGATGCGGTTCCGTAACCGGCCCGTCACGGCCATGTAGGACTGCCAGGCCTCGGTCAGCACCCAGCAGAAAGAGGAGAGGAAGAAGAAGTGCAAGAAAGCCGCCACCAGCGTGCAGATCACCTGGAGAGAGGAGGAAAGGAGGACACGTGAGAGGAGCGGCAGGCGGAGAGAGCAGCGGGGAGCAGAGCAGAAGGTGAGGGGAGATGCTTCCAAACCAGGCTCTGGAAGGAAAAGTCATGGAGATCAGGACACGGAAATGCAGTTTAGGAGGGGGCAGCCTCATCCACAAGCTTTGACCTAGCAAAGACCAAAGCTTTAAATTTAAATACCACATGGGAATTGGCTGCTCTTAAGCACAAGCTCCAAGATAAGGCCAAGGTTAACACTTCAGAAGAATCGAGGAATTACAGAATTGTTTGGGTGCAGAGGGACCTTAAAGATCATTTAGTTACAACTCCCCCAAAATGGGCAGGAACACCTTCCACTAGAAGTCTGAGCACACGTCCCATCCTGGTGCTTTCTGGGATTCAGCAGGATTTATTTAATTCCCAAAATATCCAAACTATTGCCACGATCCTTCCAGGGCAGGGGGGGATGGAGGAGTTAGTAAACAATGCACTAATCTCAGCTCAAAAGGTTTGCAAAGCACCACGTCCCTGGCAGCCCAGCCATGGAAATGAAATCCGAGGAAGGCAATTTGGATGGTGCCCCTGCCAGGAAAACAGCGCTGAGTGAAAGAGTTAAGCCATGAGAGCTGCGTGAAACCACGGCTGCCAGGGCCTGGGAAAGGACTGCAGACATGAGGGCACAGTTGTCCAAGAGCACATAAACTACCAGCAGACAGGAGAGAGGGAAAAAAAAAAAAAAAGAAAAAGAAAGAAAAACCCCCTAGATTAGAAAGAATTTCATAATGGTGAGCTCTACTACTCGGTGGGGAAATCTCACATGGGAAATGCAGGCAGCTTAAGCCATTTAAAATTAAACTGGGGAAAGAACTGGCAAATGCATTATGAGGAACAATCCCGGAGTGCCAGGGAGATGGACTGGAAAGCTGACAAGCTCGTCTTTGTTTTAACTCAGCAAGGCCAAATCTTTCACTGGTGCAAATTGGTGCCGCTCTGTTTAACTCAGCCAGTTTTCCCCCCATCTGTGAGCTGAAAACTGTGAATCAATGTACTCGAGGAGAAAATGATGGGAAGAAACTCCAGTGGCTCCCGGGGAGAAGGGAGAGCAAATAGATTTTAAAAGTGACTCTGGAGGGGAAAAAAAAAAAAAAATGGCTTCAGGCATTTGGGGGAGGGGGAGGTTTATAATCAAGAATTTCTTTGCTTTGAGTGATATGGAGAAACATGGACGTGGCTTTACAGTCAATGAACCTTTCTCTTTTTTCTCTTTTTTCAACCACCAGCATCTTTCAACCCAGAGCTCTCATGCACAGAGTGGCTTTTATCATGATTTTATTGGATCACTCTCGATTCATCCACTGGCACCACCCGACGTTATCAGAGGCTGTGAATAAAAGTAAGACCGTGTGTTCTCTGAGATAGGAACTCTTTTTTTTCTTCCAGATTTGCATTTGACACCAAATCCCTCCGTATTCTGCTTAGAAGTGGATTCTGGATGTCAGTTCAGTACAAATAACACGGCTCAACATGAAAATGTCCAGTAATTTTCATATTTTACAAGAATCCTGAGAAAGGTGGTTCCTATTCATCAGTTTACAAACCCCACGTGAAACAGCTACAAACAGAGGATGCTTTCTGGAATGGATTTTAAGAGATTGTTATTTTAGAAACTTGTGGGGTTTTTTTGGCTGATATCAGGTACAACGCTGTTCATGTCGCCTTTTGGATTTTGTTTCGAACCAACACAGTTCTTCCTTGTAAAGGGGAAAGAAAAGCTTTGCTTTACAATTTTACACCACAGAGACACATGTAGGTTGGGTTTTTTCTCGAATGAAGAGCTTTGATAGAAAGAGAAGAAGAGAGGAGGGGAAGACAAGAGAAATATGCACATCTCAGCTGGACCAGGATGAACCCATCACCTCAAATGAACTTGGCCAACTGATAGGCAGGCAAACACTTGCCTCTGCAACCTCTGCTGCAGGTTTTCCCTTCCTTGTGGGGAAAACCAAAAATCCCCATTTTTGGGCTAAACGAAGGGATATGATGTCCCAAGATCCAGCAGAGCTTGTCAGTCTGTCAAGGCCATTAGCCCTTGTTTTGCTTTGAGAGGAGAAATCCGTTCCCTCGCAGCACAAGCCTCGGAGACACGGCCACTTCCTGCAGCATCCCTTTCCTTTGTATCCCCGGATTGCTGACTGTAATTTTTTTTTTAGCCTTTTCCCAGGCCTTTCATCTTCAAAAAGCTTAGCAAATCCAGGCGTGGAATCTTGCCTTTGAGGTTACACGGATGGAAATCCAGGGAGAATTTGACATTTCCAGGGGAAGCCGATACTGCAGAAATCTCCCGGAGAAGCCGCAGTTGTAAATCAATCACCAACATTTTAAGGCGCTCTATTATCGATAACTGAATGCGAATAAAATCTTAATTTACACTCCTTCGTCTCTCCTCTGTATAGTTTTCTTTCTCTGTTGCCTGCCAGAGACTGTTTACTAGATGGCTGAGAGGAAATCCAAGAATAACCTTGCTATTTCTGGGGTTTCATGCATATGGATGTGCAAAGAGCTAATCTGCCTCCTGCCATCGCTGCCGGGAGCTTCGAATCCCCACCAACAGCTCCGACAGTGAACTCCTGGAGTCATGGGATGAAAAAGCACCAGGGAGAACCTGGGTTCAGAACTGGGCTCTGGAGGGGGTGGGAGAGGAGGAACACGTCCAGCTCCTGTCCTGAGGTGAAGAAGAATCACCCAAGAGGAGGTCCAGCCGTGGTTTGTCCTCTTGAGCATCCCTCAGTGTTTCTTTCCATGGAAAGAAGCTCCCAGCACATGTTTGGTGTGGCAGAAAACACCACCAAGGAAAGCAGGAGCTTGGTTCACCCTTTCTCCACCTCCTGCCAACCGCGCTGGCAATGAAAGACAACTCTGCTTTGGAAAAGGAATTTCTGAAGGGCACTTTGTAGCAGGAGCAGAGTTGGCTGCTTGTTTCCGCACTTCTCCACACACACAGGGCTCCAGCAGCTGGAAAGCTTTTCCTAAAACAACCTAATCCTAACCCAAAAGGCCTTCCATAGAAACAAGTCTGTGATTCTCTAAATCCTTCAGCTTCTCTGCAGGAATCGTAAAGTCATAGAATGCGTTGAGTTTTGGGAGGGACCTTAAAAATCATCTCATTCCAACCCTGTGACATGGACAGGAAGATTTTCTCCTTGCTCCAAGCCCCGTCCAACCATGCCTTGAACACTTCCAGGGACGGGGCACAATTTCTCTGGGTGACCTGTTCCAGCGCCTCACCATCCTCACAGGGAAGAATTTCTTCCCAATATGCTTCCAGAAGTGACACCACATTCATGCTGCCAAAGCAGGGGCTCAAAAACCCAGCTGGTCACCGGTTACTGTTAAGCAGTAACTAATTTTTGACTTCTGATTGCGATTTTGGCAGCAGAATGAGCGGAGGAGGCGTCCTGCCTCACGTTTTTTGGCTCAACAGAGTTACGATGGTTAGGAGCATTTGGGAAGACGGGAAAATGGACAACGGCAAAATACTAATGGTGAGCAGTGATTTGTCACGCCAGATGTCAACAGGGAACCTGAAAGTGCTGGAGCTGGATAGAAGTCATGGAGGCAACACACACCTGTCCATCTGGGTCTGTGGGAAGAGAGCACCCAGTGCTCATGGCTTGGAAAACCACGCTGGGTCTTGCCTGGACTGCTGGAGTCACTCTGGGATCTGCTCTGGGTCCCTCGTGGCCCCGCAGTGATCACAGTGCTTCTGGCAATGCTTCCCACCCCCAAAAAAGGTTGGACAGTTTTGTGTCCATGTTCATTAACATCTGTTAAGTACTTTCAGCTCAGAGTATAAAAGCTGCTGGAGAAATAAATGTAAAGCTGAGAGGTTGTTTGTTTGGGTTTTTTTTTTTTTTTAAGCCTTTTCTCAATCTGCCTTTGTAATTTTTTTGAAAATAAAATGGTTAAAGCCTTGCAAATCACCACGCTTCTTCACCGTGCCATGTGCCAGCTACTCTAGGCAGATATTCAAAAATATCACATTGGTTTTAATCAAAGCCCTGAGGATGCTGACAAATTATCAAAGAGAGAGCGAGAGAGAAAATTGAAATCTGCCATTTAGCCGTGTCTTTGACATGTCGCTAATTAACAGATGGAGGAAAAATGAGGAAGCGCTGCCTGAATGGATCATTTCAGTGCTAAATCAGGGGGAAAGCAAACAAATAAACAAAGCCCCAGCGGATTCCTTACCTTATTCCGGGTCTGGGTCTGTCCGATCAGGATGAGGGCGTTGGAGGAGATGATGGAGAGGCAGAAGTTGATGAGGATGACGGAACGCTCCGAGCGGATGTACCTGCAGCGAGAGAAGAGGGGAGGGAGACCCACCCTGTCACAGCCTGCCCTGGGTGACCTCTGAAAAGCAGCAATCCAGGCCAGGCTCTACAGAATTGCCAATTTCCTGCAGATTTTATGTGCTAGACAGACAAGAACAAGGCGGGGAGGGTGGGGGAGAAGATGTCTCCATCATCCCCCATCAATGCTGGAGTTAGGAGCCAACAAACGAGGGGCCAGCCTAGTCTGAGCCCCTCCTAAAACAGTAGAGCGCTGCAAATCTTCGTCAGCTCTGCCTGCTTGAAAGGGGGGCTTGAAAAGGAGCTTGGAAGAAAACAAACAGGCAACACACGGCAAAGATTCCCAACCAAGAAGAGCCACAGGCATGCTGGCGATGGAAGCAGATCACAAACACATGCACCTCGACGACAAAGTGTGTGCGATTCAGCATTCCCCTTCCTTCAGCCTAACAACCCCTCCTGAGGTGAAGAGCAGTGAGAAGCATTTCTGGCTTTTAAAATTTTTTTTTTTTTTTTTATTTCTTTATTTTTTTCTGTACCACTTCTCCAAACTAGGCCAAATACGTAACTGCAGCTGTGGGTTTGGGACATCAGGGACAGCAGTGAGGGAGCTGTTGCCTTCAGCACCTTGCAGGGGCCAGCGATTTGTCATTTCTGATTTGCAGCACAGCACCAGGCTCGCTGCCGAGGTAAGCACACCACAATTAATTCAAACCACTGGCTACGGAGGGAAACTTCTTTGAAGGCACTTTTACGTACCCAATAAAACAAAAAGGGAACTGCAGAAGTGCAGGTCCTCAAGGATTGACTCGAGATCTGACCACACCAACACTCACACACGTGAATTATCTCAGAGATGCTGCCAGTGCCCTGCCTGAATGCCAGATGAGTGAAGAGGAGATGCTGATGCTTATATAAATTAGAAACAGATGTATTAATCAACCAGCTCATCCCTGGAGGCTAATGCAGGATTATTTCCTATATTCCAGCACATCAACTATTTATGTTAGGAATTTAATTTCATTAATTAATTTTAGCGTGAGTGAGTTGGTCGTGCCTTGGCTGCAGAGTTTTGAGTTTCTGATGAAGAGGGCAGGACGGGTTTACTGCTCGTGTGTGTTCTGCCAAGGGTAAATGTGTGCTTTAGACCTAATGAAGGCTGTGAAACTTTGATTTTTAACTTTCCCTTGAGCTGTACCTTCAGGCAAACATGAATGGTGAGGGTATGCTTTCCTGGATGCAAAAAAAAAACCAAAACCAAAAAAACAAAGGTAGCATGAATTCCTACTTACTCAGTTGAAAATCTGGTTTATAGGAAGTTCTCCCTGAAACTCTCCCAGCCCCAGAACAGGCTGCAAAATGTAGGATCCCAGCTCAGCAAGAAACTGGGCTGACAGGCTGCAAAATGAGCTTCTGGTTCCTTTCGCAGCCAGGCTGAGCCCGAATTTCCTGATTTCACTGGGCTGCATACAATGCTGGGCATCACCTGGACCCTGCTCCACTTGCGGCTGGAGAGTACTGAGACATCAAACTTTTTATGTTCTGATTGTGTGAAGTAAAACATCAAATCTCCAGTCAGCAGCTTCTAAGGGGTAGAAAGGGAGATTTGGACACTGTCCTGGTGGGGAAGGAGATGGAATAAATCTGTGTAGCAACACTATGATCCCACTGCTATGAGCATGAACTTCTGAAGTCTCCACTGGTCAGAAAAAGGTAAGAAAGGAGTTGTCCATAAATCTGTATTTTAATCTAAGGGGAGATAATCCAGTTGTCTTGAGACTTTTACCCCCCTTAAACCCCCTTAAGCCAATTCTCCTTTTTCCCTGCTTCCCTTCACACCCTGAGAATTTCTCTTGCTCTCCAGATCCCTGAAAATCCAAAGAACGAGATGTGGGTTGGCAACGAACAGAATCAGAATCATTTTGGTCGGGGAGAAAAAAAAAACCCTCTCAAGTTCCCAGTCCAATCCTATGCCCAAAAAAAGGACTGATTTCAAAGTCAGATCAGGTTCCTCAGGGCCTTGTCTGATCGAGATTTGAAAATCACCAGGAACAGAAACACTACCACCTCTCTTGGCTGACTGATTATAGCACTAAACTGCTTAACTGAACTGCTCTTGTGGTGAAGGATTATTTTGCTTTATACCCAGCTGGGTCTTTTCCTGCTGCAGCTGGTGCCTCTAGACCTTTCCCTGCCTACCTCTGCAAGTTGTTTTACTGCTCCATGACTCCTCCTTAACAGCCTCCTCTTCTCCAAGCTTGTTCCCTTTGCCTCCTCTGACATTCCCCAGCTCCCTCAGCGCCCACTGCACCTGTCCCCATGTGCTGGTATCTCTGGTACTGGGGGAATCCAATACTGGGCACCTTTCCCAGATGTGGCCTCAGGAGTGTCAAACATTGTCCAGGTTGTTAAAGAAGACATTAAACAATGCTGGCCACGGTACCAACCCCAGCCAGGTGCGACCAGCTCTTGATGAAGCTTCAAACCTTTGACCGCTACCCTCAAATCCTGCAGGAATTCCATCCAGCTACTAAGCCACCCATCCAGTGCATAATTCCACGATCTGCATACTTTTGGAGACTGTGTTAACGGCCTTGGTAATGTCAAAATCCACACCAGCTGCTTCTCCCCACTGTCCACGTAACCAGCCACCCCATCCCAAAAGGGAAACAGGGCAGCCAGGCACAATCTGCCCTCTACAAATCCTCGCTTGTCTATTCCCAACCACTTTCTTGTCCATCATTTTGCCCGGAAATAACCTTTAGAGCTGCGTGCTCTTTAATCATCCCAGGAGCCGTTCAGGCTGACCAGTCAGTCATTCTCTGCATCCTCCTCCTTGCCCTTTCTAAAGGTGGGTGTAACATTTGCCTTCTTCCAGCCTTCAGGCAGCTCCCCAGGTGACCAACAGTGCCTCCACAGCCACACCAAACATCTCCCTCAATGCATCCTGTTCTGTCCCACGGATCTGCAAATGCCCAGGTAACCTGAACAGTCCTTATCTCTCTTCTCCTTGGCAGCGGGGAGCATTTTCGTCCCTGGATTCTGCCTCTCTGTAGGAATTTGGGTGCCTGGGAGCCAACCTTGCCAGCAGAACAAGGCAAAAAGGCACTGGGTACCTTCACCTTTTCAGCTTCCTCATCCGTCAGGCCGCTTGTCCCAATCAACATCAGGCCAACACTTCGCTGGGAAATCCTTTGGTGCTGACGCACCTACAAAACCCACTCTTGATGCCTTTCACATCCCTGGCCAGTTTCAAATGCAGCCGAGCTCTGACCATTCTAATTCAATCCTGCATTCCCAGGCAATTCTTCCAGAGTCCTCCTTAGTAGCCTGACCTGGATTCCAAACATTTCCTTGTTAAGTTTCTGCTCAGTCAGAATGCTAAGAAGACCTCCTGCCACGCTGGCTTTTTTCCTTCCATTTCCTCTTCTCCAGCACAGGATGCTCCACAGAAAGCGATCACCATTCCTCTCCAGACCCTCTGGCCAAAGAAGTCAGGAACTCATATCAGAGGGGGAAAAAAACATAGAACTTGATGGGTTTTGCCCTAAAACACATCAAAAACAGAGCTGCTCCAGGGTGCTGCCTTGCTACCCCTCTGCTGATACATGGACTCTGTCTACTCATCAAAATACGCTGTTCTCAGCCACAAAACCGGGGAAAACTCACTGCTAATTTAGGGAACTTCTGCTCCAGCCTGTGTCCTACAGTCATAGAATATCCTGAGTTGGATGGAACCCACAAGGAGCAGCAAGTCCAACTCCTGGCCCTGCGCAGGACAACCCCAACAATCCCAACATGTGCCTGAGAGCGTTGTTCAAACACTCCTTGAGCTCTGGAATGTTTGGTGCTGTGACCATGCCCAGAGGAGCCTGTTCCAGTGCTAAACCACCTTCTGAACGAAGAAATTTTTCCTGCTATCCAACCTAGCCTTCCCCTGACACAGCTCCAGCCATGTCACTGGTCACCACAGAGGCTCCCCACACGCTGCAGGAAGCCCTGCACGAGCTGAGGCAGATGGAAAAGGTGGGAAAACCCCGCAGTCTGTTCCTCTGCCCCCATTAGACTCCTCTTCTCTCCGCAAGCACTGAGTCACTGCTGCTTTCTCACCGTGTGTACACACATCCCTCTCCACACAGCCACTTACTCATCCCTGCCACCTCCCACCAGGGCCAGGAGCGCCTCAGCATCCCCTCAGCCTCCCCGGCACAGGCAGAGCTCCTGCCTTTAAAGCAAGTGTTAACAGCCCCTCGAGAGCTCATCGACAGCCACTCAATCAATCCTCAGGAGTGAGAAAAGCTCGGGCTGTTCTCTAGCGGTGATGCAGCATTCACCCAGCTGCTGCCAGGGACAGAGATCTGCTCTGCCCCACATGCTGATGGGCTGGTGGATGAGCTGCTCGATAGCAGGGATCGATCCCCATGCTATGGAAAGGTCGCTGACTCCAGAGGCTGCTGAGCTGCAATGAGTTCAGGGATGGAAAACACATCGGGGCACTCCTGAAATACCAGCGTGTCAAGGAGCAGCTTGAAGAGAGGTGTCATTTCACCTGTTCTGACCCTTGAGGGGTTGGGCTTTTTCCCCCCAGTTTTTCATTTCCATGCCAGTTTTCAACTTTTTCTCCCGATTCCCCCTCTTTTTCCACGCGGGTGGTGGAGCACGTGGCCCACACACAGATTGTGCCTCCAGCTGTGACCCAGGACAGCCAGTGCCGAGATGGAACAAGGTCACTCCACTTCTGTGGCCCACTGTGTCACTGACCCCTCTGTCGAGCCTGCTAATAAGGCCAGAGATGCACCATCTGCAGCAGAGATTTTTGCAGCCATCTGTCTGCTGGGAACTGGAGTGAGGCCACCAACAGGCCACCAACAGCCGTCGAACAGAAACAACTTCCAGTTTCCAGTGGGGCTGTGCCAAGTTGGCCGTGTCTGAAGTGATCACTCGCCTCAAAAAGCTCGTGCCATTTATGCCAGTGGCTGAGTAGGTGCCACCAAGGAGCAGCCTTCATTTGGGGCTTTTCAATGGGAAGTAAATTCATTTCCTCCCCAATACGCAGCCCGAAGCTGGGATCACCTCCCTGTTACTCTGCCCCCTTTTCTCCACCGTGTTCCTCTCCCTCTTTTTCACCCTCCCCTCCTTGCTGCTTCCCATTTATACAAACAAACCCTAGCTGGGCAAAATTCTGGGAAAGCTTCCAGATTGTCAGCCTCAGTGAGCTTATTCATCAGGAGTGTTTCCTACTCAAGCTGGGTCTATGGATGCATGCTCCAGATGCCTTTGTCCGGAGTTCTGAATGGGAAATTTCCCGGCCAAAGCTCCCCGAAACAGCTGAGCTCTGGTGAGTGCTCTCCACAGAAGATCAGGCAGCCAGGACATGAGGAATTTCTCCCCTAGCACGGTGGAAAAGAACCACTTTGATGCTGCTCCTCTGTTTTAGGGACAATAGGTTGTAATAATACTGCTGATTCCATTTCTAAGCACTCCTCCAGCCACTGTCTATCGGAATAGACAACATTCAGGGCAAAACAAAGTGGGAGCCAGGAGATAATGTTGAATACGATGTTCCTGAGACCATTAATAGGAAAGCACATTCACGTCCAGCAGCTATGCCTAAAATAAAAAGGACACACAGAGCGCTCAGGGCTCAGCCACGGGAATGCTGTGAAGTTTGGAAAACATGAAAACATGATCTACAGAGAGAAATGAAACAAACTCAGCGCACCAAAGAGAAATTCTAGAGATCACTCGATCATGCTTTACAAATATTTACACAGAGAGACTCAGGATAGAGAGCCCTTTAATCAAGATATAGCTGGTCTCAGGATCACTTGGAAATGCATGTCCATCCTTGGCTAGCTCAGAAATAACCATTCAAGCCTCCCATAAACGTGCCCTCCCATTCCTGCTGATCATTTTGGGCATAGGCATAAGGCAAAGAGTGAAATGAGAAATTAAACAGAACATATTTGAAACAGGTCAGGCAATTTACTGTCCTCAATAACAGTAAATATTGGAGGTGGGGGGGGGAGCATAGTCCTGGAAAAGAACACATCATGTTATTCCAAATGGCTCTGGCATGCTCCAAACTGATTCAACCTCATGTCTGAGCTTGGGTTTCAGATCCTGACCCTGTTTCTGATAGGAAAGAGAGGGTGAGGCTCGAACGCTTGCTCTTTAATCTTCTATCCTAACTTTCCACTTGATCCTGACACCAGTGACCCCAGTAAGTCACCTACCGGCGCTGCTCAGTGCCGCCCAGCCTGAGGAAAAGCAGGAGAGGACAAGGACTTGAGCACATCCAATGATACCCCAGGCACGGAAAAACCTGAGTTCTAGATAAATGTTATCATGATCAGTCTTCAGCTGCCAAAATTAACCAGCCACTATGCACTGTCACAGTATCAACAAAAAAAAGATGCATTTTTGCTCAGTTTTTACTCTCTTGTTTCTTTCCTCTATCAAAGCGTAGAAGAAGTTATCTCTGTTCAACCTCTAACTGGAATTTACCCTTTCCTTCCTACCAAGAAGAATCACTGCACAAAATAAGAGCCTCACACTGATCCCTTCTCCCAGAAGGATCACCAATAATACCCGACTGTATTCCCTGCAGCCACTCCATTTGGATTTCACAGGCATTCACCTGGTTCTGATTTGCCTTTGCTCGGTGTCGAGCCATGAAGGTCTCAGCGTGTTTGCCGTGGATTTTGGAGAGACACGGATCTCACAGGATAAACTCAGACCTTGTTCAAGGCAATACAGGGAGAAAATCCCTTGCACACCCCGGGTCCTCCAGCTTAGAGTCACCAGAACGTATCAAACAGGGGCATGGGCCAATTGTCCATCAAAGCTTTGCTCCCAAATCACTTCAGCCTGTATAATTTTAGGTTCCACCCGACCTGTGTGCAGGAGCTGTCAGCAATGGGCTGTACTGGAGGATCCCACATGCACCTGAAGCTGAAGGCAAAACGTAGCTAAAAGGCTGGGGAGTTATTTAGATGGTGTGGTTTAACATCCTTAAGCTCCTGAAAAGTTCTGTCAGTGCTTCAGGCCAGATGTTTCCAGGGCAGGTCACGGAGGTTTGGCTGTTCCCAAAGAATTACCTTGCAGCAGCATCTGCCTGCCAAGAGGCCATGCGTGTCCACCTCGCCTCTGACAAGGTTTCCTGGGGTACACAAAGGCATCGAAACCAGCACGAGGCTTTTGGAAATGCAACAATGTCCCTACATGGGGGCATGGCTCTAATTTCACATTGCTAATTTCTCTGGCACTGAAAGGAGAGAATAATGCCAGCTAAGCCACCAGCATGACTTTCTGCAGGGCCCACTCATTCCCAAACAATTCCTCCTCAAGCACCAGACACCCAAAACCACAGAGCAAACGTTCCAGGATCCGTGTAGGTCAAAAGACAAGTTATTTTCCCCAAGAAGAAGAGAAGAGAATGAAAGCCATACCTCCAAACAGAGACATAAATGATAATCAACAGCAAAAGTGTCAGCGAGGATACTCCACAGCCTACAATTAACGTGACAGAAGGGACCAGCACCTTTTCCATGTTCTGAAAGAGAGAAAGTGAGACATTAAAAAATAAGCTCAGCCAGTTCTAGCAAAAGGAAAATTTCATGGCAAGGACTTTCCCGCCAGTTGTTGGTGTGTCCACTCCGCTGACCTTCACATCACACTGAGCATACAAATAAACACAGAAGGAGAGCAGGATCTGTTTCTGCTTGGCCCAGCTGGTTTTTTTAGGACCTGATTCTGCCCCCACAAACCAGCGTCAAGTCTGGGTAACAATTCTGATATCCACGGAAGGCAGGCATGTGAAAGGTGTGGGTTATGACAGGAGAAGCAGGCCCTTCATATCCAGCGTGAAACTGGGGAGATAATTAATGAAGCAATAACAGAACAATTATGACCGAGCTCTTCTGGGATGGCAGTGATGAAGGGTGGAGGATGAAAAGAAGGTGAAAATTTTCCACCAACCACAAACATTCATCTGGAAAAGGATGAAATGAAGCAAGGGAAGGAAAAACAAGATGTGTATCCTCCCCAGGGACCCACCATCCATCAATTCACTGCTCTTACACTACCACACAAGACATTTTTGCATAGAAGGGGATCACAGAGGCTGGAAAACCTGGCGTGGAATGGTTCTTTTTTCCTGACTGAACACAAAAGAACATCAGCTCTTGCAACATCAAGAGCAAACCCACGCTGTAACCTCTCTGACACAGTTCTCTGCGTCCTGTGGCTGTAACTACCCAACATCTGCCACGCTGATATCACTGAACTCGCCCTGTCCTCAGCTCGGAGTGAGGAGCTCAATCCCACTTGGCTCTCTCTGCTGCAGGCTTTTTTTTATTTTCCCCCGGCACGTTTCTCATTTCCACATCAGTGATCTCTGCTGGCAGGAAGGCAGAGAGAGGCAGAGCCCCACCGAGAGCAGACACCCACGAACCCTCTACTTAGGGTGACTACACCACTTGCAGAGGAGAGGGAGCCCAGTCAAGGTTGTCATTAGATTGGCACAGCACCAACACCTAACGCTTCACTCACGGACATGAGATGGTTTCTGACACAGCAGGGGCTTAGCACGGGAGACAAAAAAAAATTTAAAAAAAGTAAATTATGCATGAATTTGGGAATGAAACAGGCAGTTCTCTAAGGACTTGACTACACTGTTCTGTTGGCAGGCGTGAGGCTGCTCAGCCTGAACCTCCAGTCAGAGGGATGCCATGGAGCTGAGGCTGCAGCAGCACTGTTCCACGCTACTGAGCCTTCTGCAAAGCCAAATACCTCAGGCAGGGCTCAGTGCTGGGTTTAAGTGGAGCCTGGCCAGCTCAGCACAGGGGCAGAGCAAACCTCTGCCCACTCACTCAAGGCCCACAGTCACTACGGGGTTACTCCACAGAGCCCACCACCGATACACAGAGGTCTGAGCTGAATCATCCCTGAATTTTTAAGGGCTTGGGAAGATCCTCCTTATCTGCTCATTTTGAACAAGGGCACATCTCACAGCTGGGGGGAATTAATGAGGAACAAGACTTTCACCCCACCACTGCAGGGAACCCCACGGCAGCTGTTGGGAAGGATGGAACAAGAACTTCCAAAATTCAGTGACACACTGTAGAAGCCTAGAAAATACGGGGATTAATGTGAATGGCTCAAACACGGACGGTCATGGAGCCAAGCAAGGGTTGTTGGCAATAACACACTGTGAGCAAGAACAGGATGCGGCTGGAGAAGGGACCATGCACAGGCAGGGCAGCACTTTTCTGGGAAAAACATCCTGGTTCTGGCTCCTGGAGATCAGCACAGCACAGCACAGTGCAGGCCCAGGAATGAGGTTGGGAATAAGGAATGGACTGTAGGGGGGATCAAGACCTCCCAAGATCCCTGAAGGCTCTGGCCCATTTCCACACAGGTCTAGAAGAACGGGCTGTGCATGACAACTGATTTCCATAGCAAGAGAGAAACTTATCTCCAGAGCAGAGAAAACTTACCTATAAAAGGTACTCCCTGCATGCATGGGCACCCCAGGACCCTGGACACCCCAACAGCTACATCAACACTGGAGCCAGCACTGGAGTCAGCACTGGTGATTTCTCTTTCTCCCTTTCCTTGTTTCTCCTTTGTCCCTCTCTTCCCCTCTTTAATCCTTCTCCCTTTTCCCTTCCACTCTACCCCTTTATCCAAAACCCCCTGCCGTGTGCTTGCACCAGATCAGGGCCTAACCTAACAACTTCCATCTGTAACTCATTTATAAAACTTGGGAAGCTTTTGTGACCACTCTGACTTCTGCCATTCCTTTTGACCAAAAATTGTGGGTGCTCCCTTCCCCTGAAGGACGGGATGTCACACACATTCAATGGCTCGAGCGCCCAGCTGGCACACAAAGGAGTACAGGTGGTCTGAGGGATCTTCACTGGGTGCAGACCAGCTACAGACAGGAAACCTGAGCCTCACCAATCCATCCTGCATCTTCCTCCACTTCGAGATTCCCAAAATGCTCATGAAAAAAATGTTTCAGCTCACCTGTGGATTCTTCCCCTAAACTTCTATAGAGACTTGGATCAGTGCAATTTTTAACTCCTAGGACTGTGCTTCCACCCTGAGAATTTACTCCTGCCAAATATTCAAGCAAGGTTAGAAGCAGTTTTTTGGGAACGAGGTAAACATAAATTCCAGTGAAAATACCAACGCTTTGATTTTGTCTTCCATCAAACAAAATCAAATTTGGACATCATCCACACAGGGTGAGTGCTGATACCGCGTATTTTGCTCCTGATAAACTGAAATGTGGAAGGGACTCTGATTTAGTCTGGTTGGGTATGGGAGAGATGGATGCAATGTCCTGTATGAAGCCACAGCTTTATTTCTCCCCCCTGCAGAATCCTGGTGGACAACAGCCCTGTCCCACTGCAGAGACACGTGGCTGTGATAAAAGCACTGTGGAACACAAGATACTCAGCCACAGATGGCTCCTCGCTCGCTCTCTCCAAGCTCTTCCCCAAGCCTTTCCCTCTCCCTGTTCCCCCCTTACGGCAGTTTGAGTTCACATCGCACAAATGGTGGCCTGGGATGAGCATCGATTGTGACATTTGATTTAAGTAGGTCTCATTTCACTGACTTTTCATGGGTAACTGGATAAAAGGGGGGGGAGGAGCTCCATTAAAGCAAAGAAAGCCCGACATGTAACTCGTTCCTAAACCATCCGAGGTTCACCAAGGGACTGGAGTTTGGTTTTTAAGAGATGAGCAGGTTGCATCCCTAAATCCCAACACAGCAACCCCAGCCGCCCTCCCTTCCACACCCTCCCTGATATCCCTCCACCCTCAAAGACCTCAGATTCTCTCACTGCCTTCCCTTCCCACTGTCCCACATCATCCAGAACCCTCTCCCAGATCCTGCAGCTAAGTAAGGATGTCCTGCATGGACCATGCCTAGGTCAGATATTTGCTCCTAGACAAGGCATTACACAAATGACAACTGGTCAAGCTTAAGCCAGGCTTTGGGGTAATAACTGATGTCCATCTGCAGCCCATCCCACAGAAAAGACCCTGATCTGCACCTCCTTCTTTGCCCTACAGATTTTCACAAACCCCATGTCCAGCAGGATTTTTGCTGAAGAGATGCCACGAAGTTCATCCCTCCTCCCTCCAGAGAAGGAAGGATTGGTCCAGCCCTGATGGGATTTTTGTTGGCATCAGGAAGGTGGATAACCACCAAAAATCACTGGCTGCAGGCAGAAGAGGAGCTCACTCCTTTGGGAATAATCAAATCGTTAAGGTTGGAAAAGACCTTTAAGATCAGCAAGTCCAACCATCAACCCAACACCACCACCACATTCACCACTAAACCATATCCCCGAATGCCACATCCACGTTTTTCGATTGCTTCAGGGATGGTGACTCCAGTATTTCCTTGTTTCAATTCTTTACAACCTTTTCCATGAAGAAATTTTTCCTAATACCGAATCTAAACCTCCCCTGGTGCAATTTGAGGCCATTTACTGTCATCCTATATAAGTCCCAAAGACTCAAACCCCGTATCTTAACATTCTGCTTTCTTTCTTCATTATTAAGGTTTCTTTGTCCTCCCCATCCTCCTTTCTCTATCCACCACATCTTCCCTTCGGCAAACAAGTCATCATTTGTTTTATTTTTTCTGACTAATTAAACCCCCTGACAGAAGGTGGTCGGATGCTGTAGGATCTGAGCCTTGCGAGGGAAATTTCCCTAAAGAAGGAAAAAATGGGAAAATCAAGGTTGGTTTAAAAAGTAAAGATGCTGCCAACAGAAAAATGTCAAGGTAAGAGAGGGAACAGTCCTGTGGGATTTTTCCAGCATCACAGCTGAGGAAAAAATGGTTGTTTGCAGAAGACAGCCCAGGAATAGGATCTCCACCTGCCTGGACTGGAGGTGGTCCCAGAGAGGAACTGCTGAGAGGGGTCATCCAAAAACCCCCCGAAACACAGACAAGGCTGTGCCTGTTTGGAGCTGGAAAGAAAACTTTTCCCTGGGCCAATGGGGAACAGAGCAGGTCGTTCTGAGTCGCAAGGGCTGCGATTCTGTCACCAGGCATGACAGGGAGGAGGGAGGCAATCAATGACATCAGCCAGGATGGAAATAACGAGCGCTGCTGCCTGGGGCCACTCGCTGTCCTGCCACCTCATCGCTCTGCCTGGCAGGGCAGAAGGACACTCCTCCTTTTCTTTACAATTTCACCTTGCTTCCTTCTTTTTCCTTCTCTTCCTTTCTCCCCAATTTTTGCTCTCCTTTGTCTTCTCTGTCTCCCTTCCTCTGGCTATTTCCCATGACATACTCTGCCTTTTCTTCTTGCTCTTAATGCATTTTTCTGGCTCTCCCCCTTTCAAATTCTCTGCATTTCTCCCTTTCCTTCTCTGGCTTTCTGAAAACGCTGTGAAAAGCGACTCGATTTGAGCTGTGCTTTTTCCATTACCCTGCTCTGGCTCCAGGGTCAAACAGGCTCCAATTAGAACAAAGCATTTCTTAATGCCGTGCAGTTTGCCCCAGACCTCACAACCAAGCTGTTCTTTCTGCTCCTTCCATCCTTGATACCAAGAAAGGCTTGAACAAAGTCTTTTTGGCACAACATCACACCGAAAAATTAAATTTTCCAAAATTAAACACAGGCACGCGAGTTTGGAATTCGGGGGGGAGCTGGGTTTTGTTTGGTTTTTAGAAACGTGTTTGCTATTCATAAGAGTTGCCTTGAGCCCGACTTCCTGCACATCTGAAATTAAAGATTCATGAAGTCAGAGAATTGCAGAAGCACCAGTTGCAAGGGACATCCACAGCTTTACAACCCAATCTGCCGCTTGGAGCAAGACCACCACTAACATCAGGTGAGGTTGGTGATGGCTTTGGATTTGGGAATTCTCCAAGATGGAGAGCTCCCATCCCGCTGGTGCCCATTCCAGAGACACGCCTCTCTATTGGTGGCAGGGTTTTTCCTGAGGTCACACAAGAGGAGGGTTAGATTGGATAGCAGGAAAAATTCTTTCACTGAAAAGCGTTGGAACAAGCTGCTCAGGGACGTGGTGGAATCTCCATCCCTGGAAGTGTTAAGAAAATGCCTGGATATTGCACTTACGGACGTGGTTTAGCCGTGAACATGGCATTACCAGGTTAACGGTTGGACTCAACGGTCTCGGAGGTCTTTTCCCAACCTAAATTATTCCCTGCACCTCCCGAGCTACCTTTTGTATCTTTCCCCCTTGTTAAACCACCAGGCACAAGCGAAGAGGAATTTGGTTTTATAATTTCTGTAACTGTCCCACAGGCTGTGACCAGAGTGCCCTTTACATCTTTGCAAGACCAAGGAAATCCCTCTCCCTGCCCTCACAGGCAGCTCAGAGCAACGAGGCTCATTCCACTCTCCTGACACAGAACTGGACCATCTGGGCAGGATTTACTCCAAGAATTGCACTGGAATGATTTTGCTGTGCCACTGACCCAGAGGCTTTTCACCATTCCTGTGAAGTTTTTTTAAGCCAAGTTTTATTGATTTCACTGCTGGTTGGACACCTCTCGTCAAAGCAGAGGGAGTTGTTAAAATTGCTGGGAAATAATGCTCTTACCAGGACTTACAGAAGCAAACAGCTTCCAGAACAAAAGGGTGCATGTCAGTGCTGGAGAAAACAACTCAGGAGGGTGGAGTGACCAAAAGGTGAATCTGCTCTCGTCATCTGCCAAAAAAACACTCATTTTTTTAATCCCCAATTTGGTCAGATTCAGGATTTCTCATCCAGTCTCAGGCCCTGTGGATATCACATTTATACTTCGTTGGGATGGGAAATGTCCATGTACCCTGTGCCTGCTCAAGGGAAGGCTCAGTTTTCTCCCCCTGGACCAGCAATTTCTTGCAGTGATTGCAAGACAGGGAGAGAGGCAGAGCAGGACACAAGCTCTTCTTGGTGGATGTCAGGGATTTAGGGAAGGCAGGATTGGGCCAGGGGTGAAAGGAGATTTTTTGGTGGGCCAACACTGTCAGAGGGTCTACAGCACTCACTCAGCTCAAAGCAGATGAGGAGTGAGGAGGGACCAAAACATTTCTTTTTTCTCCACAGAATCACAGAGTAGTTTGGGTTGGAAGGGACTTTTGAAATCACCTAATTCCAGCCCCCTGCCATGGGCAGGGACACCTGCCACTATCCCAGGTTGCTCAGAGCCCTGTCCAACCCGGCCTGGAACACTTCCAGGGATGGGGCAACCACAGCTTCCCTCGACAACCTGTGCCAGGGCCTCAGCACCCTCACAGGAAAAAATTTCTTCCCAGTATTTGATATAATTCCACCCTCTTTCAGTTTAAGGCATTCTCCCTCATCCTCTCACGCCATGCCAGCAAATGGCAGTGCCCAACAACCCAAAATATAGTCCCATACTGGCTACTAAAATTAACTCTACCCTGAATTGACTCTTCCTCCACCTTTCTTATAACACTTCACATACTGAACAATCAAAATAAGGTCTCTCCAGAGCCTTCTCTTCTCCATCATTTAACCTCTGAGAAGGGCTTTGAGGTCCCTGCGTGAAGGGATCATTAATAAATCATCTTTTCACACCTTCTTTCTGGAAGATGTGACACCTTCTCAGTTCAGCCCCTGCCACTACGAGCCAGATCTGGAGTATTTCCACCTCGCTTTGCTTCCCTCGTATCAAAACCACAGACTTCTCATGTCAAAGTTAATAGTGACCCATTATCAGGAACACATTTGCGGAGCTCAGGGCTCCTTTTATGTTATTTGGCCGGTCAAACAGGCAATTCTGTGTAATTACAGCACACAAAAAACATCCAGAGAGACGTTAACGCGCTACTATTTATTACCAACCGTTAACTCTTCAGCGGGTATTGAGTCCACTCGCAAGATACAACGTGACAATTTGCTTTTAGTAAACAGCCTTGATGAAGTTTTCAGGGCAGAGGAGCGGTCACGCGGCCTCTCCTTAATGGGAACTGTCAGGATAATTTCCTGCAGGCTGGCAGGGAATTACAGGAGTTAACAGTGGGCATTATCTACCTGCCAGTCAGCATTGCCACGGTCAGCTCGCTGCCGCTCTGGAACTCCCAGGCTGCTCTCCCAGTGCCTCAACATCCAGTCCTGATGTCAAGGATGGACGGATCAGGTTCATATTAATGCTGAGGACCACTCTCCTCCTGCCCAGCCAGCTGTCCCCAGCTATCCCCAAACATTTTCACCATCATTCCTTAAAACACTCTATGCTTTATTCGCTCCCTGTCCCTTTCCGACTGCACCTCGTTCGGACAAGCTACTGAAATCCCAGTTTTATGGAGCTCTGAGAAGAGCCTTGAGTCCCTCTGCATCCCTCTGCCAGCTGTGGTTTGGGAACCAGCACGTGGAGCCAGGGGACCCCAAGGAGGAGAGCGGGGTCTCTTCCCAGCTCGCCCACAGGTCAACTGTGGACACGCAGCTCCATCACTTAAGCCAATTTTTTCGAAGACCTCTCAGCTGATCTGATTTAGGTGACAAACACTGGCTTTATCTTCTCGGGGGCCCTATTTTGATGCCTTGGAAATGAAAGGGAATAATACTGCACTCCACCTCTCTTCCAAAGCTTACTGCAGCTCAGATTCCTGCTGTGTGGAAATCCCTCAGGAGGTTCCTAGGGCTGTGTCACAACAATCAAGCACCAGCACCTTATTCTCTGCTCTGCAAGACCTTTGGGAAGATGGAGGAGAGACAGGAGAGAGCTTCTGGCTTAACTGTTTGTGAGCTGGTCAGACGGCACGTCTGGTTTTTAAACCTTTGCTTTTCATGCAGATGGAAGGCTTGTTCTGTTACAGCCTTTCCCTTTAAAGCACATTGAAGAGAAAATAAAACCATTTTCCACAACGAAGCTGGCAATAATCAAAATGGCCAATTCTTCCACGGGCACGAGCTCTTTGCTGCTGGGAAAACAGGGGCAGAAGTTGAACTTTAATCAGGTTGTGCAGCAGCACTGACAAAGGCACTGCAGTAAACAACAAACCTCAATCTCCCCGTGTCAGTCCTGGAAAATCAAATGCTCCAGGATCCACTCCACTGCTCTGAGATGAGGTGGTACAATGCAGGAATTCATACAAACATTCAAAACAGAGGGTACTTGTCCATCCTGCTCAGTGCAACATTTATTCTCTAAAACTCCTTGAAATGAGGTTGTGGTGAGGTGAGGGTCAGCTGCTTCTCCCCAGCAAATAACTATAGGACAAGGGGAAATGGTCTTGAAATGCACCAGGGGAGGTTCAATTTGGATATTAGGAAAAATTCCTTCATTGAAAGGGTGGTTAAGCATTGGGACAGGCTCCCCAGGGAAGTGGTGGAGCCATCATCCCCAGAAATCTTCAAAAAAAGAGAGTAGACGTGGCACTCTGAGATACGTTTAGGGGGCATGGTGGAATTTGGCTGAAGGTTGGACTCGATGATCTCCGAGGTCTTTTCTAACGTGAATGATTTTATGATTCACGGACCCTGCCATGTCCTGAACGTTGCTGGTTGCCACAAGCTAAGACACATCCAGGGAGCATTATAAAAATTCAATATTAGGGACAATTACAGGAGCTGCTAGAGCTGCTCTTGTTCTAGGGCTGCTCCTGCCATGGAACTTACAATTATTATCATTAGCATAACAATCACTGTTACTACTACCACTATTAGCATTACTGGCATTATTTTACCATAGGGACATATGCTCTGTAAGTACTTTAAAAATGAGTCTTCTTTGCTGCTCCTTCCTGCTCAGAATTGTCCTTTCCGTGTGCTACACAGAGAACAACCAGTTCAAATTGCATAACTGACTTGGAAACTCATTGCCCTCATCCCTTGTAGCTTCCCAGCTGAGCACCTTGCAGGGAAATGTGGTTACGATTTACACACAGCTAAAATAAAATAAGTCCATGGCAGACTGGGAATGGAAAATGAGAGTAGAATCCAGACTGTGTTTATCCTGATTTAAGCTGTATTTTGGTTCCATGCCAGGCGACAGCATTTCACCAAATTACTCCAAACCAGCCCGCTGTTTGTTTTACACTATCAGTGGCGTGCTGGAGAGCGGAACCAGGCCAGCAGCTCTCCCCACAGCATGGGCAAAACGTTCCTTCCCCATTCCTGTGCGTCCTGCCCTTCGGAGAGACCTGCCTGAGGAGTGGGGGAACACCTGAGGTCTCGGTGTCTGCAGGCTGGCTCCTGCCCAAGATGCTCAGATCACCCATCTGCCGACCATCACGGAGAGCAAATATCCGCTCTCCCTTTCCCCTCGCCTGTTGAAGACCAGTCCTTAAGAAAAACCTTCCTCCAAAGCACAAGGAATGAACATTTGTGCAAAGACGTCACAAGCTATGCCTGAAGCATCTCTTAAACCTGCCTTTATCTGAGTTCCTTTAATTCAGAGAATCATAGGATATCCTGAGTTGGAAGGGACCCACAAAAACCATCGAGTCCAACTCCTGGCCCTGCACAGGACACCCCAACAATCCCTTCATGAGCCTGAGAGTGTTGTCCAAACGTTTCTTGAGCTCTGTCAGTCTCAGGGCTGTGACCATTCCCTGGGGAGCTGTTCCAGTGCTCAGCCACCCTCTGGATGAAGAATCTTTCCCTGATCCCTGAAGAATCCATCCTAACCCTCCCCTGACACAGCTCCAGCCATTTCCTCAGGTCCTACCACTGTCACAGAGAGAAGAAATGGGTGCTGCCCTTCTGATTCCCCTCATGAGGAAGTTGCACACCCCGATGAGGTCTCCCCTCAGTTTTCGCTTCTCCAGGCTGAACAAATCTTAATTATTACTTGCAGATGCTCCCATCTCTCACTATTCAATCGCTGAAGATCCCCACCCTGCAAATGGCTCCTGACCCAAACTAAGGTTGAACCAACAACCTTGGAGTAAAAGATATCCCCAGTCGACTGCCAGTCCTCAGAGGCTTTCAGGGGCTTCTTGGTTTAGAAAAGAAGATGAAGGGATTTCAGCCATTTGGATTGTTCTGCTGTTATGAGGATAATGACAGCTTTATTCCCACTGCAATCCGAGGAGCCCCTGGGATCCTGCGTGTTTCCATCCCCAGCTGCTCACTGGGGAATCACTGGTGCAAATTCCCTTTACACCGAGCAGTGATCTCCAAGCAGCCCTCGAGGAAACAGCTTCCAGCCCCAACCCCCAACTCATTCACAGCTGAGTGATTGGAAAGTGAAGCTGTAACAGCTCCTGGATTTACAGCTGTACTGAGCTGATACAAACAAAACCAAAAGTGGCCCCAGCAGTCAGATATTCCCCACCTGGGGAGAGGCTGGCATGATTGCCATGTTTAAAAAGAGGAAAAAGAACCATTTGTCATGGAGAATGAAAGCGCTGTCTCACGTGTGGGAAAAGAGTGGAGTCATTTTGCTTTCATGGATTTATTGAATATATTCTGAATATTTTTGTGGTGAGCAGGGCAGGTAGGCAGCCAGCAATGGAGCTGCAGACTGAGTTCTGGCTGGCTGTTATCACACCCAGCACAGTATCAGTTTCTTCATCAGACACTCCTCACATTTAGAGGGACGTTTCGAGCTCAAATACTCCCAATTACAACTCTGACATAATTTTTTCCACACTGTCTGCCCACTTTTCCTTAAAGATTGCTAAAATCTCACCAGGAGGTTTATGCATTCAGCTATTAATTGACGGCAAAAGTATGAAGGGCACAAACCTTTCATAAACTGCTTCAATTTGGGCTTAAATGAACATAATAATAATGACTTATCCATTTCCTACTGCATGGTAATTTAAGGGCAACCTCAGCCTTTGGGCAGGGTATAAAGGGCTCAGAGGTGAAGCAGATTGTCAAATTTACCTAAAGAATGGCATTTCCAGGCCAAAGTACAACAGAGACGGGTGCAGAATAATGGAAGAAAGACAAGCAACACGCAACAGTTCGCCTGACTCTTCCAAGGCACCGTGCTCAGTCCCTGAAGTGCTTTGAAAGGGAAGATAATCTCATTTAGCACTAATTCTGACTCCCACCCCAGGAGCCCATGAAACCCAGCCTCCAGCAGCACCCACTCGTTACCATTTTCAAACGAGCCCCTTTGTGATGCTCCCACGCCGTCCTCCTGCCTCGGGAGAAGCTCCCTGAGAACCCCCTTGAAAGGCACCCAGAGCTTCAAACCTCCCCTGTAAAGCCCTGCCTGGTGCAGTGCCCACAGCCCGATCCTGGCAGATGTGCCGCGACTTTCCGCGGCTCACCATGACTAATGCCCTTGTGCTGTTTACACGGGCCCCCACACCCGCCCTCATCCCGGCTTCCCGGGGTTCCAGATGGAAAACTCAGCTGAATTTCCCACACTGCTGGGTCAGGGTGGCTTTGTGGCTCAGCGCTGAGCAGGCTGAAGTGGTGCTCTCGCAGCTGAAGCCTCCCCGGGTGGCAGAGCGGTACAAATTGCAGGTTGTAAATAGGAGATGACAGTGGATCGACAGCTACAGGTGGAAGTGGGAAGTTGTGGACAGACTCGGTGATTTTTGGCTTCCCCACCTGCCTCCAGCCCATTCCTCCACCTCCCACCAGTGTGCTGCCCCTCTGCCACGTTCCTCTCTTTATACACAGCAAGGCACAGACACGAAGGGGATCTACATCGCAGAATTCCAGGTGAGAGAGTGGAAGAGACCTGACAAGCTCAGCTCATGCCTCAGCCTGACACAAAACCATCAAATCCACCCCCAGCCTCTTCAAGAAAACCTTTGCTGATGGAGTCTGGGCTCTTGACAATCCCTGCAGTCGGAAGGTTTTCCCTTGCGCCTGAATTAAATCTCTCACTCTGCAATTTGAGCCCAATCCCCAGCAGACACAGAAAGCAGATTATTCCCTTTCCACAGCCACCTTCAACCCGTTAGAAGATTATCATCCTCTTTCCCCTCAGTCTTTTTTCTTTGAGGAAAGAGACAAAAATGTCTCGCAGAGCTCAGCCATCAGCGTGGAGGCACCACACCAAACATCTCTGACACATCGTTCTCTCCCACACGCCCTCCCACACTCTGGGCCGTGCCAGTCATCCTGCCTGGACCCAGAGCAGAGTAATCCCAGGCAGGTAACACTCCCCCACTTGGTTCACATTTCTGGCCCTCAAATCTGCCCACAACTGAGGCTGAGCGCTGCTTTCTGAGCTTGCAGGAAAGGGGAAAGTGGGAATTGGGAAGACCCTGGTGTCCTGGCTTAAATCCACACCTCCCTTAGCAGAGCACTAAGCTGTGGCAGGGTAATAGGGCAGCTGTCACACTTGCTAAGCTGTCTTCATGGCATCAAGCCATTAAGCACTGCAGCTCAGAATAAGCACCAAGCCCCTCGGGAATGCCTGGACACGCAGGATCCCAGGCATTCTCCGCGAGGCTTTAATCTGAGCTGAAGATGAGGGACCAGCCCCAGCCCTGCTCTGCTCCTGAGGTCACTTGGTTAATGCCACTGCTGCTCTTGCCTTTCCTTTCCACCGAAGGGTGAATTCAGCTCAGCGTTACTCACGTTCAAGCACTGAATCCCACAACAGCTTTAAGCTCCCAGCCACTTGATCCTGCTCCTCTCCCACGTCCCTTCAGATGGGGAGATACGGGAGGGTGATGCAGCATTTGCCTGCAGGAGAGTCCCTGCCAGGGCTGCGCCGAGCTCGCCGGCTCCGGCTGGCAGGGGCAGAGCCGCAGCCCCACGCTGCTGCAATCCCACCAGGCAGAGTTTTGTCAGGAGTTAAAAGACCTGGGTGAATCCACCAGCACCGAGCAGGAACTTGGGGAGGGGAGCTGTCAGCTGGGAATATCTCCCCGAGTACCCAGCGGATCGACAGACAGCGGAATCCGCAGGCAGCCGCCAAGGAGGTGGGATGCTGGATGACTGCTTATTATGCTGAGCCAAATCCTCCTATTATTACCTCCTGTGCTACCTGTCTTCTTTTAATATATTCAAGTGTTGTCTCTGCTAGAAGCACAGCACAGCGCTGGGAGGGAATTCCTGTCCCACTCGTCTCTCATGCCTTGCCTGTGTATGTTCCAATATCAATCACTTATTTGCTAATGGGATCTTTTATTAGGTACCTGTGTACGGCAATCTCCAGTCAATTCTCCCAGCAGAATAACAAACTCAGGCTGCCTCTGGCCCCCAGAGCACACCACAAGCTCCGCCAGTGATCCCCTTCCTCTTAAAACCCAACATAAATCATCTGTACATCAACTCCAAGATGTCTCCAAACTCAAATGAGATTTATCCCGAATTCACTCTGCAACACAAACTGACAGACTCCACGTCAGCGCCAGAGCAACCCTTTAAAACCTGGTGATTTCCAGCGAAGCAACAATGTAGGGACACAATCCGGTGCTTTCTGCTAAGAGGGCACTTTGGGAAAATAATGGACTTCTTTTAAGGGGGAGTTACACTGTGGGTTGGCCCGTTTGGCCCGCTAAGAGCATCACACATCCTGTCTCCTTCCTAATCACATTATGAGAGAGAGTAGGAGGGGAAAACTGTCTGCCCAGCTGGTTCCTACCCTGCCTTCCCCATTCTATCCACGCCTGCTGAAACTCAGGAGCGCTAAACTGGATTTAGTGAAAAGAGCCTCCCTGCTGAGCACAGCAAAGAGCAGCCCGTGATTTACAGAACCACCAGCTTGCTCCTCCAGGCTGCCACGGACCTCGGGGAAAAGCACCCCAGAGAAAACACAGCAGCTGCTCCTGCTGTGGAGCAGGAGATGGGCAAAGCCCAGAAATCCCCAGCAGCACTTAAACCACATTCTTCCCCAATCCCAGCATGGAGCTCTCCTGGGAAGAGCAGGAGTCCAGCTGGAGTGGCCCTTTGCCACTCCCACCTTGGCATCTCCGCACACAGGGATAGTTCAGTGGCAACAGCACAAATCCCCAGGAAATCTTAGGCAACGTTTCCAGCTCAAGAGGCATAATCAGCTCCTAAGAGACACTCTACACACAGCAGCATCCTGGAGAGGACGGGGTGATTGCAGGAAGAGGTGCCAGCAGCACGAGCGCGGGAGCTCGCAGAGGATTTGGACCTCAAAAGCCCAAATGTTTGTGGCTCAGCAATGTTCAGCCTGGCACAGCTCCTGCCAAGCGGGCAAGAGGAGGCTCCTAATGCTCTGTCAGGGAAATAACAGCACTCGGTGCTTCCTGGAGCACCCTTCAGGCTCGGGACACTGTGCAGATGTGGATGCACAGAGCCCGGGGTGTCACCTGCAAGGGTGCTGCAGCTGGAGAAAGGAAGGCAGAGAGCAAGGGAGTGTTTAGCTCAAGGTCACAATTTCACTGACAGGCCCAGGAAAGCTCTGGCTGCAGCCTCAACAACACACCCAAATACACCAAACTCTTCCCTAAAGCCCTGCACAGCCTTTGATGTCTCAAAGACTTCGAGCCTGGCAAAACCGAAAACTTCCCTTCCTCAGAAAAGTCCAACTTTTGAATCAAAGAGTTAAAACCGCAGAAAAAGCAGCACCAATATTAACTAAACCTGGAAACTGTTGTGAACACGAGAACTGTCAGTTCCCAAGGTATGCAAAAGGCTTTGCTGTTATTCAGACTCCAAATTTCACGTGATAAGTGATGGAGGAATATAAACATTAAAATGTTCACGTCCAAATGAAGTTCTCCAGTCTTATCTAAATGAAACCGCTATAATTTCCTATCAAAATGTTGTCAGAACTGCTACACCGTTACAAAATATTTGATTCATAACATCAACTTTTTTCTTTTTTTTTGTTTTGCTGCTGGGAAACCTGGATCTCCTCCCTGTGCAAGAGAGGCTCTACGGCATTTTAGGAGCTTAAAATAACCTACCTTGTGTGTGTGCACTGTCCATGAAGTACAGAGAGCTCCTGTAGCACAGGGCAATCTTTTCAGGGGAAAGATCTTTGGGACACGATGAGATCTTTGAAGGTCCCTTCCATCCCAAAATGGGAGGTTTTCAGGGACAAAAGAAACGTTGTGAGTTGAGAGAGGGGCTTTATCCCTGTGGGCAGGAAGCATACCAGGAAAGGTGCTTTCCATCCATGCAAACTGGAGATAACACTGAACACAGCCTCTTGCAACATCCAGGGATACAAATCCTGGAGTCATTACGGTTGGAAAACATCTCTGAGATCATCAGGTCCAACCATCAACCCAGCACCCAAGTGCCACATCCACTCGTTTCTTGAACGCTCCCAGGGCTGGCAACTCCGCCACTTCCTTGGGCAGCCTGTTCCAATGCTTGGCAACCCTTTCCATGAAGAAGTTTTTCCCTGATATCCAACCTAAACCCCCACTGACACAATTTGAGGTCGTTCCCTCTCGTCTCACAGGTCTGCTCACTGTGGACGCTCAGCTGCCTGGCCAGCACTCACTCTGCTATGATAAACCCCACGAAACTCTGCGACTGCTGGTTTTGCCTGTCAGAAAACACTGATGTGGAGGTGAGATGTCCCAAAAATTCATAACAAACTCAGCAGCCCTACAAGTTCTTGCCACCAGCTCTGAATCTTTATCAAGCCTAGAAATGAGAGGACAGCTCAGATGCCCCTCTCTGATCAGCTCTCTGCAGGCAGGACCAGCAAGGAGGGGGAGAGAGAGCAGAGATGTATTTGGAGAGTTTTACTCCAGTCCTTAGTGCTGCACAAATCATAGAATCATCAGTTTGGGTTGGAAAGGACCTTGAAGATCACCCAATTCCAACCTCCCTGCCATGGACAGAGGCACCTTCCACCAGACCAAATTTCCCAAACTCCCACTCATGTTAAGTTGTCCTTAACCAGGCTTTAAAGCTTGGTTTATAAAAGCCAAGCACAAGGTGGAAGGCAGCAAAAATAACACAAGCCAAACTCAAATGAGACAACCAAAGAGTGAAAGGTTCTTCTGAGCGTCCTCAGGCTCCTGCTCTACCTCCTTCCCACCTCCAAAAATTGCCAAAATATTTTGAAAAAAACACCACCACAAGCCTCACATGCAGCTCTGCGGTTTCCTTTTGCCCTCATTCTCTGCCAGCACTGTTGCCGTGCAGGTGTAGCACCACGGGCATTGCCCTTCCAAGACAGGCAGGGTATAAAGCTTAAAACAAAAAAGACAGTCCCAAAATGCTTGTCTGTGTTCCTTAATTTAAGAGGTTTTAATCTTTCATGATGGTCAAACAGCAGTTGTGCCAAAGCAGGGCACGAGGCTGCCTCTGTCGAGTGGAAACAGCAGGGGAAATCAAACACAAATCTGAACTCCAGCTTTTGAGCTGGATCCAAACAGCTCCATCATCATTAGGGATGTCCGTCTCCCAAACTGATTCAAAACACAGCGCTTTCAGCCTCCAGCTTCACCGAAATCAAGCAAAACTGCTGCTCTTCCCCACCACATGAGCAACTCTCAGGTCCCAGCCCAGGCAAACTGTCCTTGGCCCGTCCGAATCAGCAGCAACAGTCGTCCCAAAAGCCTTTTAGAGTCTTTCCACTGCAAAGGAGCTGTGCCCACACCAGGGTTACAAATATTTCAAGCTGCCAGGGCCAAAGGCTCCAGGAGGGAGATTTATAGCAATAAATAATATTAATGACACAGGCGGACGGAGCTTCTTGTCCTGAGAGCTCCAAAGGCACATGAAAAACTGCACTATAAATGTCACCACCGCAGACACCAACGATGACGAGATGCCACCTCTGGGGATGGGAGGCAACACGGGCTTGTTCAGAATGAGATTTGGGGAGGAAAGCGAGGGAATGAGGGGCTGGATGAACACAGCCCTGCAAGCTCACAGGGCAGGCACAGGCAGGAGATGGGTCCCAGCTGGTTCAGCCTGGGTCATGCTCCCCATCATCATCAAACCCTCGGATCTGGGGGACTCAGGAGATCTCCAAGCCTCAGTTCTCCCCCCAACACAGCCAAAAGACTCATCCCGATGCTCATGAGTGGACTCAAGGCTGGGAAAAAATGAGTTGGGAAAACATAACCCAACCAGCAGGCAGAGGAGTTGGAAAGAGGACGAAAGAAGCAATTTCAGGCCTAAACCCCGGCGGAGCAGCTGTGAGTTTAGTTGCAGATATAATAAAACACGCCTGGGGGAAGGAAGCTGTATCCTCCTGCAGCCAAGCCCACTCTCAAATGCAAAAACACCTGCATGGATGGAAAAGAGCTGACACCCACCCTGTGTTATCCTGGTAACACCCAAACACCTGGAGCTGAGGGAGCAGCAGCATCTGGCCACATCAAATTAACCATTTTTTTTCCAGTCTGCTTGATTAAATAATACCAAGCACTGTGTGAACATAAAGTCTACAAAAGAGAAACTTCTGCTTTAGCCAAGGCAGAGATTTCCTTTGCTTTTCCCACACTGCTTGATCCTCTGCCCACTTCCAGGAGATGGATCAGCAGAGGACCTTCACCAGCAGCTCACCTGCACATCTGGGCTCGCTTCATTCCAGGCTTTGCCTTAGAAGCCTCCCTGCCGCAGAAATCCCAATTTATTTTCCCCAGCCACGCAACCTCCCAAAACTTTCTCAGGGTATCTCGGAGTCCTTCCCATGCAGGGCAAGGCTCACTCATCAATCACAACCTCTGGAGCCAGACCCTAAAGCTGCTGGAGCTTGGGGTGAAGGGCGAAGCCGTGCTGCTGCCAGGACTCAGCGCAGGGCAGGTGAGAAATCCCACCTGGCTCACCTGAGATCACCCTGGCCACCTCAAGAAGGCTGGATACACTCCTGGAGAGCACCAGCGCAGCAGCTGCCTCCCTGCCCACTTGGTTTACGGTGGGAGGACAAGCAAACAACAACCCATGGAAGAAGGTGGGTGCAGGGACGCCAGGATCAAAGCAACCAGCTGCTTCCAGACCCCTTCCAAGCGGGAACACACTCCCAGTCCTACCTCTGAGCATCCTTCAACCAGAATATCTCTACCTGAGACCACAGAGTTGGTGCCTCTCTGCAGAGGACCCCAAAAGCTGCTCTGCCCAACGTCCCAGAGCCCATTTCCCAGCCCTGTGGTGGCTGGGCCTGCTCGGGGCCCGGGCAAACACAACCAACACTGTGTCTTTAAAACCACTTCAGTGCAGATGTTGTTTCCATGGTAACTAGTGGACCAAATACATTAGTGTTTCTAATAATAAACCAAACCTTCATCTTGGAAAATGTGATCCCCCCTCTCCCTTTACCACCCTCACCCTTCCTTTCTTCCTTTCCCCTCCCCTTCTGCCGAATTAAGCCAGCATTTAACAAGCAAGCCATAATTAGTAAATAATTGCACGGGCCCAGTAACTCCCAGTGCCCAGGCAGATGGAGAAGCTTTAGGAGGAGGGGTGGCTTTGCTCTGTGAACCTGGGAACTGTCCAAAAAGGGATGAACTACTTTAAAAAAAAAAAAAAAGAAAAAGAAAAACAAATCCAAAAGCACAAGGTGGAAGAGAGGAGCCTGCGGAGCGTCTTTTGCCCACCCCAGCGCCGTCTTTAGTGCCCTGGCACCCTCCCCGCGCTCTGATTCAGGGTGCAGCCGCCCAGCGATAATTTCTAGGAATCTCGCACTTTTTTTTTTTTTTCCCGAAGGCTCCGTCCGAGACGCGGCACCGACTTCGTGTCCCCGACAAGCGGCCAAAACTTCTCAACTCCTCCCCTCCACGCTCCCCGATTCCAGAGTGGGAACCCCCCCTCCCCGACACACCCCACACCCTCCAAAACTGCGTGGGGTAGCGGCAAGGACGCCGAGGCGGGGATGGAGACACGCGGGGAGAGAGGCGGAGCGGGGCGATTCCGCCCCCCCCAAAATAAGCCACGTGCGGAGATTCCGTGCGTGGGGAGCCCACGGGAGCGAACACGCCTGCGGGGGCCGGCGGCTCCCCACGTTCCGCGGGATTCACGTCCGAAGGCGCAGCACGGGAATGGAAGGATGGATGGGCAGGACGAGGGAAGCAGCGCGGCAGCACCCCCGATGTCCGTGCGTGCGTGTCCCCAAAGCTGCGGCCAGGGTCGAGGGGAAGGGGAGAGGAAGGACGGCGGGGAAGGAAGGGGGAGGGTTATGCAAAGCCTCACGCTGTGTCGCCGCGGTCCCGGTGACACCGGACTGCAGCAGCAGCGGCGGCGCTCGGGGCTGTCCCCGCCGCGTCTCCGCGGTACCCGAGAGCCGCGCGCCGGGGATGCTCCGCTGCATCCCGGCCACGTCCCCTTCTCTCCCGCTTGATTCCGCCCTGTCCCCCTTGTGTCCCCACGCCTCCCCGGCCCCTCCGCTCCTCCCTCCGCGGTGCCGCCGGCGGGACTCACCATGTCGGGGCTGAGCTGGGCTAAGATGGCGAAGGCGGAGAGCCGGTCACACAGGCACTTGGTCCGGGAGGCGTCGAGCGGGACCGTTCGGCAGCCGCGCCAGGACCAGGCGCCGGGCGGAGAGGCGGAGGCGGAGGCTCTGCTGGAGGGAGGAGAGCAGGGAGGGAGGGACGGGGCGGCGGAGCGGGGAGAGAGGGAGAGCGGCCGTCAGGGCGGGCGGGGAGCGGGCACCGCGCCCCCCGCCGCCCCCATCCCACCAAACCCCCAGCGGACCTGCGTCTCCATCCCGGTCCTGGTGCTGGCCCGTCCCCGGGTCGCCCGCCCCGCTCTGACCCCTCCATCACTCCCCACACACGTGTGAACGGCCCCCTGCAGCCCCCGGGCTGCTCGGTCTCACGATAGCCATACACACCTCCCTAACCCTATAGCCCTGCCCCACACATCCCATACACACCTCTCTAGCCCTATAGCCCACCTATCCCATGTGTGCACACGTAACTGCACAGCCTCATCCCACACAGCCACTACATGGATGCAGAACCCTATAGTCCCACATATCCCATATACACCTGCCTGACCCTATGGTCCTGCCCTACATATCCCATTTACCCCTTCCTGACCCTATAGTCCTGCCCCACATATCCCATATACCCCTCCCTGACCCTATAGTCCTGCCCCACATATCCCATATACCCCTTCCTGACCCTATGGTCCTGTCCCACATATCCCATATACCCCTTCCTGACCCTATAGTCCTGCCCCACATATCCCATATATGCCCCCTTACCCCTAAAACCCCATCCTACTTATCCCACATACACCTTAACCCTATGGTCCTGCCCCACATATCCCATATATGCCCCCTTACCCCTAAAACCCCATCCTACTTATCCCACATACACCTTAACCCTACAGCCCTGCCCCACATATCCCAGACACACCTTCTTAACCCTATATCCCTTTCCCACTTATCCCATATACACTTTCTTAGCCCTGTGCCCAGTCCCACATGTCCTATATCCATTTCCTTAAGCCCATAGCCCTGTCCCACTTGTTCCATATAACACCCTTAACCCTACAGCTCTGCCCCGTTTATCCCATATATCTATGCACGACTTTCCACCCAACGTGTGCATGCACAACCCTCTAGCCCTGACACCCACCACATTTATCCACATGTGGGACACATGGATAAATGATCCTGTAGCCCTGTCCCTACATGTCCCCATCCCTATAGCACTGTCACACATATCCCATTTATGGATGTAACACTACAGACCTAAAATACACCTCGCTCCCCCCACAGCCCCATCCCTCACCCCATACACCCCCAACCCCCTGCTCCACACCCCATATAGATGAGTATAGACCTCCCCCAGCCACAGGAATCCCACTTCACAGCTCCATCCCTCCCTCCTTCCCTCTCCTCCCAGTTCTCTGGCGCCAGGACTTCCAAAGGCCAGGACAGGACCCTCCTCAGCCCTTCCCTGCATTCCCCGAGCTCTGGGCATGGCAGGGATGTTCCTCCCCCATGGCCAGAGGGACCTGAAGACATCAAAGGGACAAATCCCTGCTGGGGAAAAGCAGCAGAATGGTGAAGGGGCCATAGGTGGGGAAAGTCTCCAAGGTCTTCATCCCACAGGTGGGATGGTTTCATTGGGAAAAATTACTGCAGCCCCATCTCTGTGTGAGCAGAGAGGGCTAAACCAGGGAAAAGGGGAATCTCCTGCTGTGCCTCATGTGCTGGGACAGTGGGGACCCAAAAAGTGCAGTCATTTTCCACCCATTGCTTGTGTGCCTTGCCCAGTCCTGTCTCCTGGGATATGGTCACGCAGGGAGCGCAGATGTGGAGAGCAAGTGCAGAAACGCAATGGATGGAGAGAAGGTCAGGATCCCTGTGGATAACCTGGGCTTCACAGGAGCCCGAGACAGGATGTGGAGGCAGAGCAAAAGAGCCATCTGCCTTCACTGAAGGGACACGGGGAAAGATGTCCCATCTCCACAGCTGACCATCCTCGGAGGAGGGCACCTCGGCAGCAACGCCAGCAGCGAGCCCACGGCAGCTCCAGATGGAGCCAAGCTGCTCAGCAGCCCTGGGTGCATCACAGATGGCCTGGACAGCTCCGTGCTGCTGGCTCCAGAGACCTGCCCTGAGTCACAGACAAGTTCTCTGCAGGTCTCGGCTCGGTGCAGGCTCTGACCTGCTCCTCACGCAACGATTCCGAGCCTCCCTCTGCCTCCCTGTGCCACCACGGGCTGGGGACCAACAGGGCGACAGCACCAGCACATCCTGCCGTCATTGTCTACTCAGATCCTGTTTAACACGTGACACTGAGCCTCCCCGAATTATTTCTGGTTTGGGTTAAAGCACTGTTCATAGTTTAAAAAGATAAAATCGTAATAAAAAAGCCAAATTAATTTTACTGTAGAAATTGTGAGCAACACACAGAACTTTTTTGGGGTTTTTTTTGTGGTGCTCATCCAGAGCTTTCTAAATGTCTGGACCCTACTAAATGTCTGGATGTCCCATCCCTGGGAGTGTCCAAGGCCAGGTTGGATGGGGTTTGGAGCAACCTGGTCTAGAGGAAGGTGTCCCTGCCCATGGCAGGGGTTTGGAACCAAATGATCTTTGAGGTCCCTTCCAACCCAAACCACTCTGTGATCCCGTGGTTCTCTGTCCATTTATCTCATGGGACTGAGATAAATCTGTCTTCTCTGGATCAGCAGCTCTTCACATGACCTCCTCTGAGCTGTCACATCATCTCATGGAGACTTTCAGACCCTGGCATTGTTCTTTGCTCTCTTTCATGCACCTTCTGACATCCCCCAACACCCTTCTTGGAAAGGACCAGGAGATCCAAGGCCAGTCTCAGGGGAAATCTGAATTCTGTATTCTCCCCTCTATGTCCCACTTCTGTTTCCAAGATCTGCGTTATTGAGTTGTTCTGTTTATCCACTGTCACCGAGAAAAATGCCTTATTTATGATGTGTACAAATAATGACAAATTCCCAGACTCCAACAACCAGTTCTGTAGTCTCCTAGAAAGTATTAATTTAGCTTGACAAAATCTATTTTCCATAAGTTGATTGCTATTAATGCCTCTGTTTTAATGAGCGTGCTATTATTCAATTAGAATCATAATATTACCCACAATCCTGAAATTTTTGGATCCCGTTTCAGATGGATATCATGCCTAAGACAGATGCGAGGCTGCTGTGCTTACACACACATGCTCCTCTCTCCAGATTTGGGGAACTCTTCCACCTTTCTTTTCCTGAAGATCAGTGATCCCCAATTAGTCTCAACCTGCTCTTTTGAAATCCCTGCCTTCCGAATTGCTCTGTCTTGCTACTCTCAGTTTATGGGATGATGTAGAGCAGGTTTTCCAGCCGCTGGTGTAATGAAAAGTATTTCATTAGGCTGGGATGTGGATTAAGGAACCAGGCTCTCTTCCAATTACAGAATACAGGAGTTTATTGGAATTCCTGCGTTATTATAAATAAATCTGTCATTTCGAGCTAGTAACAAACCAATACCATCAGGATTTATTAGGGGTTTAGTAGACTCTAAATTTTCCTTTTAATTCGTTTTTGCTGTTCTGAAGAATAGAATTCCTACACCTTTCTTTTTTTTCCCTTGTATTTTTCAAGCTTTTAATTTGCATTGCTTGCTGTTGATTTATCCTCTGTCCATATTTCCACACAGCGTTTACTTTCCCTCTGGAACAGACTCTTGCGGGGTTTTCTTTGTAGGTATTGGTTCATTTGGCTTGTTGGGGGGGTTTTTTGTTAGCCGAGGGTTTTTTAGTGCTCTGTTTATCTTTTTCATTTATGGGTTTGAGGATATCTAGAAAAGTGCTTTTAAAAGGCTCCTAATTATAGAATTTTGGAATCGCAGAATGGTTTGGATTGGAAGGGACCTTAAAGATCGTCTCATTCCAATCCCCTGCCATGGGCAGGGACACCTTCCACTAGACCAGGCTGTTCAATGTCCCATCCAACCTGGCCTTGGACGCTTCCATGGATGGGACAGCCACAATTTCTCTGGAAAACTTGTGTCAGCACCTCTCTGCTCTCACAGGGAAGAATTCCTTCCCAGTATCCCATCTCACGCTGCTCTCTTTCAGTTTAAAGCCATTCCCCCTTGTCCTGGCACTCCATCCCTTGTCCAAAGTCCCTCTCCAGCTCTCTTGGAGCTCCTTTGGGCACTGGAAGGGGCTCTGAAGTCTCCCTGGAGCCTTTTCTTCTCCAGACTAAACAACCCCAGGTCTTCCAGCCTGTCCTTTCATCCTTAGCTCCATCCTCACCTTTTTTTTTTTTGTTTAAGCAGCCTTTCCCAACAAATAGAAATCCTTCAATCTCCCATTCTTAAAGCATCAAAATTGTGTACACTGCCCCACACAGACACCCCCTGCCCCAAGGAATCTGAACTCTTCTTCAAATGTGGGAATCCATTTGCCCTCACATCACTTCCAATCCCAAAGTCCAGCTTTACTCATTTTCCAGCTTTCAAAGTACACTAGGACAGATCTGGGCCATGCATCAACAGAAGTAACCTCATCCAAAAGGAAAGAAAAAAAAAGGAAAATAAATCAGAAAACCAACCAGAACAGGAAACCCCAGGGAAAGTATCAGAAAACAAATAACACTCCCCAGATGCTGCGCCTGGTCTCACACTCCCATGGCAGAAAAGCTGGCAGAACAGCACTGAATGCAATATCAGGATAAAATCTATCCGGGGCCAAAGCCACACTTGGCACAGCCTGAAATCCATTTCTAGATGCACACAGAAGAGTACCCAGCGATATCGAGGCAAGGAAAAGATTAAAAATTAAAATAACCACCTTTTGCTTTTCAAAGACCTGGTCTGGTGCCTGCTTATTTATCCTGTTGGACTCAAAGAAAGCAATTGGATCAAAACCACCCAGTCCTTGCTTTAAAAGCTGCTATAAATCACATAAAGGATGGGTGCTGTGGATGTGCTGAGTCAGGAGCTTGGTGTAAATCACCTCAGAATAAGTCCAGCTACGCCATTTAATGGGAAATGAAAATCTGGCCCTCATTGCTACCAGTGATTATTAATTAATTAGTCATTACCAGTCATTAAACCACTCAAATGCTCCAAAGACCATGTCGGTTCCTCTAGTTTTAATCTCCTCAGAAGAATAACTTTTCTTTCATCCTTTCCTTCCTCGTTGCAAATCTCCCTAATTACCTCTTCTCGTTGCCCTGCAGCCCTTCGGATGCGAACACCTCTGCACCCTTTGGGGATGGAGCTTGGAGATGGGTTGGGAAAACCTATTTGGAGGTAGGTGGACAAGGCAGAAGAGCCACCAGCCTCTTCTCACTGATTCCCAGTGTGGATGTGGAATCCTGGAGTGGTTTGGATTTGAAGGGATCCTAAAAGATCACCTCGTTCCAACCCCCTGCCATGGGCAGGGACACCTTCCACTATCCCAGGTTGCTCCAAGCCCTGTCCAACCTGGCCTTGGACACTTCCAGGGATGGGGCAGCCACAGCTTCTCTGGACAACCTGTGCCAGGGCCTCACCCCCCTCACAGGGAAGAATTTCTTCCCACTATCCCATCTAACCCTGCACTCTGGCAGTTCAAAATCATTCCCCCTTGTCCTGTCCCTCCATCCCTTGTCCCAAGTCGCTCTCCAGCTCTCCTGGAGCCGCTTTAGGCGCTGGAAGGGGCTCTGAGGTCTCCCTGGAGCCTTCTCCAGGTGAACATTCCCAGCTCTCCCAGCCTGGTTCCAGAGCAGAGAGGCTCCGCCCGTGGAGCATTTCCATGGACTCCTCTGGACTCATCCAGCAGCTCCATGTCCTTCTGATGCTGGAGACCCCAGAGTTGGATTTGTTGTTCCAGGTGAGGTCTCACAATAATGCCATGTGATTTTGGGTTGTCCCATTCATGTTTTGTGAGTGTTTGAGCCTGTCCAGCATCACCTGCTGCACATCCCATACTCAATACCACTAAGAGAGATCTAGCGGGATTTCTCCATGGTCCAGGGAAACACATCTGAGGGAGTTTGGGTCTTGCTGGTCGCAGATACCTGCTCAGATGGTGTCTGGTTCAACCATCAAGTATTACCAAAAGCTTTTTGAAATCCTGAACAATTCAATCACTGGATTTTGCCATATAAAGCTTATTTCACTGGCAGGAGTTCAAATTACAAAGCAGATGTATTGAAAAAGGACCTGTTTCACATTTGAATGCAAAATTCATTCACTGTGGGCCTGATTAAAAGCTCTACAAGACAATGGGCTATTAATGAACAGGTCCATAAGGGGAGGAACATTTGTGTGTTGGTGTGTGCCTGCCTGTGGGTTCAGGTTTCATTTGTAAATCAGTAGAAAAGCCTTTGATTCTGCCAAAAAATACATCGGGTTTGTGCTGGGAAATCCGTGCTCAAAGCTTGGAGGCAAAGAAAAAGAGCAGAATTTGAGTTCTTCACAAATATTGAATCCAGGTACGCTAATAAGGGAGCAGAATTATTTCCAGGCGGTCTCCAGAGTGGAGGGAAGAAAGAGGAAACTCCACTAAAGGGAAAACGTGGGCAGAATATTAGAGGAGAGTGTAGTCAGAGTGATTACAACCCAGTCAAAAAGGAATTGTAGAAATCCCCAAGCCAGACTGGCGTAAAAAACGTTGTGCTGGGAGGGTGAGCAGGGAACCAGCTGACAAGTAGGTTCTGTCTCCAACGTCCGTGGTCGGATTTATCTCCGGTGTAATTCCAGTGATGCTGCACAGGAAAATGTCTCACCATATGTTACAACATGACTCTGAACATTATTCGAGCACTTGATGGGGAAAAGCAATTAAGCACTGTCTTGTAGATTTAAACAGGAGCTAAGCACACACTTAAGGACTTTCTCAAACAGAAACGCTGCTCTAAACAGGAATTTGCACAAATAGACAGCTTTTGTTGCGGGAAGAGTCATGGAGGTTTAAAAATTAGGGTAAATATTTGAGATTTGAGAAATACGAGGAACCTCCAGACGGTTTTTTCCAACCCCAATAACTCTGTGGTTCTCTGACTGTTCTTGTTTCACATGGGCCATTCCCCCTTCTCCAACCAGTCGAGTGCTTGGCATGGGTCCAGCTGGCAGATTGATTATTAATTTGGAGAACAAACCAGAGATGAAGTCAAAGTTAATCCTTTTTGTGGGATTCCCAAAAGCAATTTTCATTTCCAGCCAAAGACTGCCCCAAAGCGCCTTTCAGACACTTTGGCTCTGCGCAATAGCTCGGGACACAAAAAAAACCCTGCAATCATATTTCTGCAGAAAGTGTGTCAGAGTCACTGTTTGTGCAGGACCTTGGGGCTGAATGAAAGAGTGGATGGTTCCTAAGAGAAAGGGACATGAAAAGGTTTGCAGCTTTTGGAAAAAAAAAATAGGCTGATTAAAAATAAAATAAAATAAATCTTTGATTGGCTGCTAATGCAGTTACAAAGGATCTCATGCCAGAGAGGTAAATGCTGAAATTCATTAAACACTCAGCTAAATATGGGTTTAAATCAATCTTTAACACTGCAGCTGCTCGGAATGTTTTGGACACCCTCAGTATTAAAGCAGTGATCGTGCTTTGCTTAGTTGAGACCTTCCTGAGAACTAAATAAAACCAGCAAAACTCTTTCACAGGGGTCATTCTATTATCCAAGAGATAATTTTCCCTGTCTGTGATCAATCCACTGGTTCAAAGCCAGGCTGAGCTCTCAGTTATGCTACTGAAAATCCTGTGAGACATCTCACACATCCAGCAAGGCGGTGTAGGCTTATTGGAGCAAAACCAAACCTCCTGGAGAAATCCTGCACTCCTGAGCCTCTGAATTTGAAATGTAGCACAAGTTTGGTAAATCCGTGTAACTCAAACTGAAATTTGAAGCTCCAATGAAATAAAAGATTGTCCAGCAATTTCCCTACGTTCATTTAAGGAAATCAAGTGTCATCAACCTTATTTAGCTCAAAGCCAAGGAAGCCAAACGTGTCCTGGGCTCCTGGGCTGGATCCTCAGTGGTGTGGGCAGATCAAGGGAGAGGATTCTTCCCCTCTGCTCTGGTGAGACCCCACCTGATTTCACTTCTGGGATCCTCAGCACAGGAAAGACATGAACCTGTTGGAATTAGTCCAGAGGAGGCCACGGAGATGCTCCGAGGGCTGAAGCCCCTCTGCTCTGGAGCCAGACTGGGAGAGCTGGGGGTGTTCACCTGGAGAAGAGAAGGCTCCAGGAAGGCCTCAGAGCCCCTTCCAGGGACTCCAGGAGAGCTGGAGAGGGAGTTTGGATGAGGGAATGGAGTGACAGGACAAGGGAAACGATTTAAAACTGAAAGAGGAGAGATTCAGCCTAAATGCAAGGAGGAAATTCCTCCCTGTGAGGGTGGGGAGGCCCTGGCACAGGATTCCCAGAGAAGCTGTGGCTGCTCCATCCCTGGAAGTGTCCAAGGCCAGTCTGGACAGGGCTTGGAGCAACCTGGGATAGTGGAAAGTGTCCCTGACCATGGAATGAGATGATTTTTAAGGTCCCTTCCAACCCAAACCATTCTGTGAGAAGGAAACTGAGGCACACGAAGGAGATGCGAATGGATACAGACCTGTAAGAGGGCACTAACAGAACTCTGATATTTGGAATAAACAGTCAATTAATACATCCACACATCCCTTAGCTGAGCCTCCTGGTTTCTCCACAGAAAGCAAAACGAACCACTGTAAAACTTCCTGCTCAACTACTCAGATTACTCAGTTTCCTTTCAGGTTTTGCTTGGCACCTTTGGATGCCCTTTTTCTTACCTGTACGCCAGGAGCACAGACCTGGCGCTGAACGGAGCAATATTCTGTCAGTCTGAAAGGATCAATAATCAGAGTAGCAGCTATTATTAAATTATCTCTTTAGGAAAAAACAATGGAAATGGAAAATAAGGAAAATATGGAAAAGGAAGAAAAAGCATACTCTTGATCCCGTTGCTTGGTGCAAGGAAGATGACACCAGAGCAGGAATATTAATTTGATTTTATTTTTAAGACACCCCTAATTCACGGTGGTTTGGGGTGATTTCTTTCGGAACTGACAGAAGCAGGATTAAGATAACAATGATTTAAGAGAAGATTTGTGACCTGTGGGAAATTAGGAATATTTGGGATTTTCTTTTTACGTGTGTGGGAGAGAGGGACAGGAAAAGATGTAAGGAGGTGACAAGCAAGTCCTTTGCCCAGCTGGGAATTCATGAGCACAGCAAGCTGAATTGGAGCATTTTCAGGGGACAAGGTTACTTTCTATCTGCAAATTAGCCCTAGAAAAAAAAAAAAAGAAAGAAGAAGAAACAGCCCATATGCAGCCTCCAGTCTGAAGCCTTAATTAACATAAACAATGTTCAGATGCACAAAGAAATAGATATTACCGTTGAAATAAAGCATATGGCTGGCTAAATACCCCCAAGATTATCTGGAGATAATCTTTTCAGGCACCAGAAGTGCAGCTGACGCTGAGCTCTAATGATTCTCATCACAAGGCCAGGCCATCCCACCGGAGAGGGAGCTCAGCACTTCCCACCGTCATCGGCCTCCTGGATTTGGGTTCTGCCTTTCAAACCCAGAGCTTGTGGCAGAGAATTAATGAGCACTTTCCCTCTTTACAGCCCTGCTCCACTGCTCCAGAAGAAGGCCTGAAATGCAGGAATCAACTCTTGAAGGAGGAATTTGTACCATGGCTTGGTCTCCAAGGAGCTGCTTCAATCAAGGCTGGGTTGGACAGGGCTTGGAGCAACCTGGGATAGTGGAAGGTGTCCCTGCCCATGGCAGGGGGTTGGAACTGGATGATCTTCAAGGTTCCTCCCAGCCCAAACCATTCTGTGGTTTTATGATTCAGTGCACAAGGAATGGTGGGATGGGGGAGAAATTTGCCTCTGGGCCCACAGCAAATTTCCGTGTGCTCCCCTGCCAAACTTCTTTTCCAAAGGCAGTCACAGGACAGATGTTTCACTGGGATGAGCCCCCAGAAGGACTCCTCTGTCCCACTCAATATTCCACTGAACAATCCTGAACATGTCAGAATTTTGATACAGAAGATGTGATGCCGTGGACTCGGCAGAGAAGACGTGGAGAAACCAAAGGCCCTCGGCCTTGCATGCTTGGTCCTTAAATCAGAAACGAATGTGGAAATCCCTGTGAGGTGTCACAATGTTCCAAACCAGTTCAAAAGCCCCTGATCATCATCAAATCAGGGCAATATTCCTTCCTGACCCATCCCTGGAAGCGTCCAAGGCCAGGTTGGACAGGGCTTGGAGCAACCTGGGACAGTGGAAGGTGTCCCATGGCAGGGGCTTGGAACTGGGTGACCTTTAAAACCTCTTCCAGCCCAACCATTCTGTGGTTGAATTACCCCAGTTTTAGTGGTTGTTTAATAATTACAAATCTGGTCTCTTCTACAGCATCAAATTAAGATCAGAACTTGAAGTGTCATGAGGGGTTTTTTTGTTTGTTTTGGTTTTGGTTTTGGTTTTGAGGTTTTATTGGGGTTTTTTTGTAAGGCATATTTGAAGTCTTTTTGTCTTGTGGACTTTTTTTTCCTTTAAAAGGATGACATTTTCAAGCTCCTCTACAGAACCCTGTGAAATAGAAACAGAGAAGCCAACAGCTCCCTAAAATCCCTTGGTTTCATGACTTTAGGGAGAAAAAAGGAAAATCATTCTCACTTTTAGCCACACTGCAAACTCTGGTATCATCAGGTCAGCTCATGGCAGTGGCTGCAGAAGATGACCTTGGACTGCTTCCATAGAATTATCAGATCATGGAATTGCTCAGGTCGGAAAAGATCCTTAAGATCATCAAATCCAACCATCAACCACCACCATGTTCACTACTAAACCATGTCCTCAAGTGCCACATTCACACATTTTTTGACCTCTCACAGGGGTGGTGACTCCACCACTTCNCTTTAAAACCTCTTCCAGCCCAACCATTCTGTGGTTGAATTACCCCAGTTTTAGTGGTTGTTTAATAATTACAAATCTGGTCTCTTCTACAGCATCAAATTAAGATCAGAACTTGAAGTGTCATGAGGGGTTTTTTTGTTTGTTTTGGTTTTGGTTTTGGTTTTGAGGTTTTATTGGGGTTTTTTTGTAAGGCATATTTGAAGTCTTTTTGTCTTGTGGACTTTTTTTTCCTTTAAAAGGATGACATTTTCAAGCTCCTCTACAGAACCCTGTGAAATAGAAACAGAGAAGCCAACAGCTCCCTAAAATCCCTTGGTTTCATGACTTTAGGGAGAAAAAAGGAAAATCATTCTCACTTTTAGCCACACTGCAAACTCTGGTATCATCAGGTCAGCTCATGGCAGTGGCTGCAGAAGATGACCTTGGACTGCTTCCATAGAATTATCAGATCATGGAATTGCTCAGGTCGGAAAAGATCCTTAAGATCATCAAATCCAACCATCAACCACCACCATGTTCACTACTAAACCATGTCCTCAAGTGCCACATTCACACATNCTTTAAAACCTCTTCCAGCCCAACCATTCTGTGGTTGAATTACCCCAGTTTTAGTGGTTGTTTAATAATTACAAATCTGGTCTCTTCTACAGCATCAAATTAAGATCAGAACTTGAAGTGTCATGAGGGGTTTTTTTGTTTGTTTTGGTTTTGGTTTTGGTTTTGAGGTTTTATTGGGGTTTTTTTGTAAGGCATATTTGAAGTCTTTTTGTCTTGTGGACTTTTTTTTCCTTTAAAAGGATGACATTTTCAAGCTCCTCTACAGAACCCTGTGAAATAGAAACAGAGAAGCCAACAGCTCCCTAAAATCCCTTGGTTTCATGACTTTAGGGAGAAAAAAGGAAAATCATTCTCACTTTTAGCCACACTGCAAACTCTGGTATCATCAGGTCAGCTCATGGCAGTGGCTGCAGAAGATGACCTTGGACTGCTTCCATAGAATTATCAGATCATGGAATTGCTCAGGTCGGAAAAGATCCTTAAGATCATCAAATCCAACCATCAACCACCACCATGTTCACTACTAAACCATGTCCTCAAGTGCCACATTCACACATTTTTTGACCTCTCACAGGGGTGGTGACTCCACCACTTCCCTGGGCAGCCTTTTCCAATGCTTGACCACGCTTTTCATGAAGACATTTTTCCTAATATCCAACCTAAATCTCCTCTGGTACATCTTGAGGCTGTTTCCTCTCATCCTGTCATTTGTTACTTGGGAGAAATATCTGACACCCACCTCACTTCAAGCTCCTTTCAGTCTATTTCCATGACAGATCAACATTTTATTCATCCAAGTCTTTATCCTCTGCTCTTAAATTTCTTATTGTTATCCAGAGCCTAAAACACCTTTACAGCATTTCTGGGATCCCCTAATGTAAGCAGTCCAGACCATAACTCCTAGATTAGGAGTTATGAGTAAGATTACAAATAAGATTTATAACTAAAATAAAAATTGTGTAATATTCCAAATAAATCCTATAAATAAGATCTCTTTTGGGGCAGAACTGCCCCATTGGATCTTTTCTGTTACACCAGAGTATCTGAACAATAAAAATCATAGAATCATCAAATCGTTTGGTTCAAAAAAGAGGTTCAAGTCCCACTGTTAACACAGAACTGCAAAACCTGCCACTAAACCATGTCCCCAAGTGCCACATCTACACATCTTTTAAATTCCTCCAGTGCTGGTGATTCAACCAATTCCCTGTGTTGCCCAAATTCTTTTGGGTATGAAGATCACCTTGGGAAAAAGGTGAAAAAGAGGAGCTACTGTGAAAGTGCTGTAAACAGAGGTTGGGACTTTCTGAAGCCGACTTTTCCAGGTGGAGGGAAGTGTATCAGTGGGACAAAAGGGGGATGGACAGGTGAGCAGGAGGATGGCTGCTCTCATTATCATATAGGGCTGCTTTCCAGCAGAGGACAAGGTGAGATCAGTGAGTGATGGATCTGCCTCCCTCCCACCCCTACGTGACATTCACAGCTGCTTCTCCAGGCTTCGCAGGATGGTTCTCTCCAGGGGCAGCTCCTCGGGTGTCCTTGAGCTTGCATGGGAATGTTTTGGCAGATCCTGCAAGGCAAGAATCGGAGCCAGGGCTGGGCTGTTGTTGCCTTGTTGTGCCACCCTGCAGGACCCTCCTGAAACTGCCTGTGTGCACGTTCCAGCAACTGAAACTGTGTTGTGTGCACGTTCCAGCTGGGCACAAAGATGTTCAGTTCACTCCCTCAGCTTCCATGTCAGCTTTCCTGCTGTAATTTCCCAATTACCGAGAGACACCAGAGACCTGGGGCTGGTGTTGCACTTATTCCCTCTCCAGCTAGGAAGGATCAAACTGGACCAGGGCCCAAATGATGGGACTCTGCTTTTCTGTCTGCAAAAGGATGCGGCTCCACATCAGGAATTAACCTGCAGCCGGTCCATGCAATCCTCTTTCTCTGCCTTGAACAACAGCCAGTCATCCTATGATCGCGCCCGAGAAACTGGGAAAGATTCCTGTTTTCACAGCAAACAAGAATCAATGCACCCAAGGGATGAGCAGCAGCTTTGTCATATGTACCAGAAACATTCCAGGGAAAATCCTCCAAGGAACCGAGCGCATTAGCAGGATCCACCATCTCCTGCACCTGGACATCGTGGTCCCGCACTCGAGCCTCGTGGGAAAGATGGAAAGAATGAGAAAACAAGGTAGGGAATGGTTTTGCTGAGCGCAGCAGGTGCCAATAAAAATGTAGGACATTGCAGCCAGCAGTGAGCGAGCTGGAAACGCTCCCTTTGGCTGCTCAAGGATGTACAAATGCGCTTGGATTAAAGGCTGGGAGAGCAATGCAAACACCTGGGAAAAAAGCGTCTCACATGTCCTGTTCACTGCTCAGCACTTCCAGCTCCTTGGATGACCCCAGCAGAGCCCAAAACCCCTCAGAGCCCCCAAACCAGCCCTCAGCCGGAGCTCAGGGGAGCAGAAGGATTGAGATGACCACAAGCATCACTCCATGGTTGCTCACACCGAACCCTGGCAATGGGCAGTGGGATTGTCCAGCTGGGGATTCCGAACCCCAAATCTCTGGTGCATGGGGCTGACAGGAGAGAGGGAGATGGAAGTTTTTTGCTAGCTCTGAACAGCCAGATCTCCTGTCCCTTGTGCCCTCTTGTTTTTCAGTCTCCCCCTCTTTGAAATATCCATCTGGATGCTCTTCCCAGCTTTCCATGGCAAAGTCAGGGTTGGAGACACAGGCAGATTGCCTCCTGTCTGCCTCCAAACAGCACTTCCCAAAAGAGCAAACAAACAGTGCTGCCAACATCCCAGCCCTGTCTCCAAGAGTACAGGAGGCCCCAGGGCCAGGTTGGGAAGAAGGATGGCTCTCCCGCTACCAAAACCCTGGCTCCAGGGGATGCTGCTTCTCAGAAACCTAAATCAGAACATTTTAATGGCTGAGAGCAGGGCTAGAGGATAAAGAGACAAAGAAAAATAAATCAGGCGGATGACAGAGGGGGTAGGAGTGGGAGGAGGTAGCAGACGGTAAAAGAAATTAAATCAAGAAGCCAAATTAAGGTGCTGCAGGCAAAGATGAAGATGCTAGATTAAAGATTAACCATAACCAAGATGGAGATGTGGCCCTTTAAAGGTACAAATTGCTCCGATGCATTTAGCAAAACCCACTCAAAGCTCCTAAGAATAAAGTTTTCACAGATGCAGCTGGATCACGGTAACTGCGATATCTGGACCTAAGATCTCTGGATGGCTTCATGCTCTGGTGTTTGCAGCTGAGAAGGGGAATTAAAAGCAAAGGAAAGGCAATCACCCTTAAAAATTGAAAGCCCTGCATTGGGGTAAAGGAGAGGGGATGCAAGAAGTCATTTGAGAAGGGTTTGGCACTGTACAGATAAATTCTGGGGGTATTTTCAAATCACTCTGAAGCCAGGGGAGCTGCTGAGCCCTTTGGGGCTGTCTGGTCACTGAGTGTTCCCTAATTCATCTCCTGCCAGCCAGCTCCAAAGGAGCGGTGGGTGAGCTCGATGTGGGAGTGCCCCTTTCACACCTGCTTCTTCCCGGCCCCAGGCAAGAGACAGCTCAGCCAACGTCCCCATCAAAGTGGAGCGGGTGGAGCAGGTTCACCCCTCGGCTCCAGCCCTGGGAGCAGAGGATCCTCATCCCATCATGGCACATCAGGTGTTTGCACCGCTGCACATTCCCACCTCGGGATCGCCGGGAGAAAGGTCTCTCATGCATTGCCACCTCCTTTTAGCACCAGCAACTCACATTTTCTGCTGGAGCATCTAAAACCCTGTTCCTGGGAGAGAGAGGGGGTGGAAGAACTGGATGGGGTCGTGAGGTTCAGTTATTTAAAACCCTGAGGTGATTTTTTCAAACATTCTGATGAGACTCTTCCGGGTGATGCGGGCTTAGGAGCACCCACAAAAGAAACATGGAATGGTTTGGGTTGGAAGGGACATTTAAAGCTCCTTGTAATGAGCAATGACCAAATGAGACCAGGTTGCTCAAAGCCACATCCAACCTGGCCTTGGACATTTCCAGGGATGGAGCAGCCACGACCTGGCTGTGTCAACCTGTCCCTTAGGGTACAACCCTTCTCCTGGGACAAACACAGCCTTGAGCCTTGCTGGTCCTGGCACGATTGTCCTCTGATCAGGACCTGAGGGAAACACCAAAATCAAGCTCAACATGCACTTCAAACCTCCAGCTGGACATCAGAGAGCTCTGAGCCAGGCCCAAGGAATTAGGGAATTCAGGTAGCTGGGTGAGGGTAGGAGAACACAGGTACCCACCCACACATGGACATGGGGATGCTCCTCTGAAGATGAGAAGGTTTAATCAGTGTGAGCTCAGCTTGCTGTGCTTTTTTCCCTGCCACTGCTTTCCTTTGCTCTTTCCTTTCCCTTTGGCCTCCTTTTCCTCTGCACTCCACGAAATGAGCGTTTCATGGGAGCGGAGCAGCCAAGTGAAGCAGAGCTGGCAGCTCCTTGAATGCATGGAATGCCTCCCTCATTCCCAGCTCGAATTTCGGAAAGCAACATCTGCCTGCTCCTGAAGGTCATTTGGATCCTGGATCAGGGATGCTGCACCACCTCCTCATTGCTATGCTGTGCCTGGAGCAGCCACAAATGTCCTGGCACATGAAATGCTGCTTCATTACAAGTTTTGGGAGGGGAAGGGGCAAATAAAATGCAAAGCAAACGGCAAAAACCCAGTGTGATTCCTGCCCTTACTTACGTGGGTGTAGAAAGGAATCCAGAGGTTTTGCTTTGGATTTACATTTGCAGGAGGGTAGGAAACCTGTGGGAAATGGAGCTGATGCTGATGCAGTGAGGGGGCTGGCGCAGTCGTGGCTAAATAAACGTTAATAAATAAATGCTGGTGTTTAAGATCGCGCTGCAGCGTCTCCTTGAACAAGCCATTCCCAGCCCTCCTGGGGCCGATCTGATGTTTTCTCACCAGGGGGGTCGATGTAAACAACTCCCTGGTGGGCAGCGCCCGGATGGATCAGAGGGAGAGGGTGAGATCCCTCGGGAGGAGTGGGAGCAGAGCGGCAGTGAGGCGGCTGGATTGAGCTCCGAGCCAGGCTGCTGGGAACGGTACCTTGTCACTGCTTGGCAGCTGTGAGGATGCAGGGATGCCGGGATTCAGGGATTCAGGGATGCAGGGAGCCACTGGCAGCAAAGCTGAGGATTGGAGTGAAGCTAGAAAGCAGCAGAGCAAACTTCCCTTCTCCAGCCTGCACGGGCAGGAGCTGCAAACACAAATCAAGCTCCAGACCTGCAAAGCTGGCAGAGGTTTTCCTGCAGGAAGATTTCCCTGCCATGCAATCCCGGTGGTTTTATGTGGGCTGCATGACTGCGGTCGGGTCTGCTCTAATTCCTGCTTTTCCCTGCCGTGGGTGTCGGGGAGGAAAGGCGTGCAGACGCAGCACCCCAGGATTTTGCAAGGAGCAGGAAAAAGGAGCAGGTGCCGAGCGGAGCGACACGGATCTGCTCGTGCTTTTCTCAGGAAAGCAGGTCACGGGGGAGGAGGGGGAGGCATTTCCCAGCTTTGCTCCTGCAAATGTATTTAACCAAAGCTACTCTGGTACCCAAACCCTGTGCCAGCCCCTCTGGAGCTCATGCAAAGAGGGATTGCTATCAAAGCCTTTTAAAGCCACTTTCTGCGAATGAAAACGTCTTGCAGAGATACTGGCTGGTGGAAACCTCTCTACTCCCAGCAATATTTCTTCATTGAGCTTTGTCCTCCCTCCTCCCCATCCTGCTGTATCTCTGTACACCTGGAAGCAGAAATGACAGAGTGTTCCCCAAAAAACCCAGGCAGTGGACTTGGCTTTTGTTCTATTTATCTCTATCTCTATTCTATTTCTACATTCTATTCTATTCTATTCTATTCTATTCTATTCTATTCTATTCTAATTTCATTCCACTCCATTCCTTTCTACTCTGTTCCATTCCATTCCATTCCATTCCATTCCATTCCATTCCATTCCATTCCATTCCATTCCCCTCTGCTCCATTCCCACTTTCAGTGGCACCCCTACCTTCAGCCACCCACCTTGCCCAAATTGGACAGATGTTGCAGCATCTGTGCAGACTCGCACTCAGCTGCCTGCTGTGCTTTACGTGCTGAGGCTCAGCTGAGGTGCAGTGACAGGTTTGGGAGAGCATTCATCCCAAAGGGACTTTCTGACTTCCCACTTAGTGAGAAGATGTGGAATATTCATCAGCTAATTAAATACCTGCCAATTACAAGGCAGCACCAGTGATGACTGTGCTGGCTGAAGCAATTTTTACTGAAAAATGTCTCCGCTGTCCTGTCTGGGGTTTGCAGCACCGGGAGTGGCCTTTCTTGCAGGAACTGCTGATGGTGCAGCAGCAGGCACAGTCCTAGGGGTGAAATGTCCTTTATTTCCTGCCCATCCACCTCCCCCTCAAACCTGCCCAGCAATAAAATGCACATAAACCAGTGCCAAACACATCTATCTCTGCCTCCGCCCTTGGCAGGGCGATCACTCCAGCCCTGCTTCTGCACCTCCCGCAGACCTGAGCAGATTCCCTGGGCTCTGCTTCCATGTTTCAGCGTCCTTCCAGAGGGAGAACCAGCTCCTGCCACTCAAAGGTTTGTGATGCAGGGGCCAGGATCGGGTCTATAGCTCCCAAGCCGGGAAATTCAGAAGTCCCCCTGAGACTCACTGATATCTCATGGATCAAGCCAACAACAACTGAATGCACTCAGCACTCCCAGCACTCTCTTTCCCAGGGCCCAGGGGAGGCCGGGAGCACGGGGATAGAGCCAGCCAGTATCACCAGCACAGATGAAATGCAGAATCCCAGCCGGAAGCTTTTATCCTCTGGCTCTCAGGATTGCTCATTGCCAGGGTGCTTTCTCCGAAAGCCGAGCTGACACCTGGAGTCTCCAAAGGAGGAGATCGGATTGCAGAGGGTGGGAAAGGGGAGATTCCTGCTGCTGCAGCTCCTTCTGTCCCAGCTGGAAAGGTGGGTGGAGGGGAATGTCCAGAGAAGAGAAGAAGATAAGCATTGGAATAAGGAATAAAGGAATAAACAGTGGAGATTTTTCAGAGAAGAAACTTTCTAGAGCCACCAAGGAAGCAGAACAAGTTGGGGAGAGAGACAGAGAGTCTAGAAGTCAAAGGGGGTCCAAGTGTGTGGAGAAAGTTGATCAGAACATGTAATTTGACACTCAGAGGTCCTGAAAGGAAACAAAGTTTGGAAACCACTGTGCTAAAGTGTAAATCTGGCTGTTTTCTCCCCAAGCCCTCCGAAATGTCCCTGCCAACGCTGCTGGCTCGTGAATCAAGGTCATCCACAGAGGCTGAGCAGCGAGCAGACAGGTAGGTTAGGACCAAAGGGATGAAGCTGCTGGTCCCAGCCTTCACCTGCCCAAGGGTAACGGAATTGAGCAGGAAAAGTACAGTGGATGTGACAGCTCCCACTCCATCCTCCTGTCTGATCTTCCTTTCTTTCCTGAAATGACAAGCGGTGTCAGAGCGAAGGAGCACCGCTCACAAGCTGGGGGCTCCCAGGCCACCTCTTCTGAAAGCTTTTCTGGGGAGGGAGGGAGGCCAGGAGGACAAAAATAAATGCTCCTTGTTCAGGGGACCTGAGAGCAGGTCCCCATGTCGTTCTGGCTTCAGAGCAGCAGAAAGTGTTCTGAGAGCTCCTGTCAGTTCTGCTGCATTTTGAGGCCGTCTCACCCCTGAAAGCCTCCAAAGCAAAGTGACACTTGTCATTGCACCAACACTGCATCCTCCTAAACCCTCCAAAAACGCTAATCTGGGTAAAGGCAAATATAAAAGAAAATTCAGAGCTGTAAGTGACCTAGAAAAGGAGATTTTTTTTTTTTTTGTGTTCAGCTCCAGTTGCAATAACAGCACATTGAAAGCTGTGAAATGCTAGGGCATGACAGTAATAGGAGTCATGTAAGTCCTGGTTCACAGACTGCAGAGACTGGAGAGAGAGCAGGCAGGACAACCTCAGCTGCCTCCCAGATCCCAGGAGGAGCTGGCAGAGCTGGCAATTAGCAACAGCATCTTTTGTGCTTGTAAACCGAGCGAGCTGGGTAGGAACGAGCTGGGAAGTGCCTGGTGCTGTGATACCGTTTCTAACAACACTTGTGAGGTGCTGATGCCTGAGTGGAGACAAACACAGCAGCCCTCCAGAAGCGGGGGTGGAGAGGGGGAGTTCTTTTTATAGCTACCTGGAAAAAAAAAAATCAAAACCATTTTTGTCCCACAAACAGGATATTCCTGGGAACACCGTGGTGGAATGCACCTCGCCAGCACTTCAGGCTGGATTTTAGGAAGCGTTTCTTTACACAGAGGGCAGTCAAACGTTGGAAAACGCTTCCCAGAGAGGTGGTCAGTGGCCCACACCTGTCAGTGTTTGAGAGGGATTTGGAAAACCCGCTTAATAACTTTTGGACAGCCCTGAATTGTCGGGCAGTTGGAGTTGATGATTGTTTTAAGTCCCTTTTAACTGAAAACTCCTGTTCTGTTCTGTTCTATTCTATTCTATTCTATTCTATTCTATTCTATTCTATTCCGTGCCTACAATCCAGGCAGCTTCAAGAAAGAAGTCATCTCCAGAGCTTCTGCACGTGGAACAACACGAGGAGAGCAGAGGGAGCTCCCTGTGTCCGATATTCCTGCAGGATCCTGGGTGGGAAAATCATTCTTCAGCTGCAGAGGTGCAAGGCCCTTGGAACACGCTGGTAAATGTCAGGAAGCTCTCCAGCACTGTTTTGACCAATCCATGGGATACCAGGAGTGGAAAGGATCTGTCTGAACACAATTCCCAGCAGCAGCGATACATCGCTGCACCTTCAACTTGTGTATGGAAGATTAAAGCCAAAGATACCCCAAAAAACCTGCAGCAGCCCTTTGCCCAGGCCCCAGCCTCCGATTAGGGGTGAAAAAACCACATGGATGTTGATAATCCCTGGGATGATCCTGTGCAGTGCCCTTGAAGCTGTCAGGAGCCTTGCTGAGGTTTGAAGGATGCTCAGCATTCCTTCAGGTTTGACAGATGAGCTCTGTGCACCATTAAATAAATAATAGCCGCAGCTCAAAATGAGTGGCATTCTCCTGGATGCCAGCTCCTCTGGGCTCCTCTTCTCCCAGTACAGGCCACAGTTTTATTCAGAGCCACGAGGAGAGCCGTGAGAGGGGGCAGGAGAGCTGAACTGTGGCTCTGCTCTGCTCCTCATGGGTGACGGTGGATAAATCATTCCCTGGGTTTCTCCTTCCCCACCTGCAAATGACACAGTTCGGGTTCTGGGGACAGCCCATCAGTCATCAGTGCAATTGTGACCCTTTCCATTTTTGTCTCCTGGGCTGGCTGGTGGTGGATTGGATCCACCACCCAAAAATGAGCGGGACTGGTGTGCTTCCCACCCATTCTGCTGCCTGCATTTCCATCCTCAGCAGCAACAAAGGCTCTCCTCAAACCTGGGGAGATCGAGGTTCTTGCTGGGTCAGGCTTTGGTCCGCACTCGTAAAATCATAGAGTGGTTTGGGTTGGAAGTGACCTGAAAGATCATCTCATTCCATCCCCTGCCATGGACAGGGACACCTCCCACTATCCCAGGTTGCTCCAAGCCCCATCCAATCTGGCTTTGGACACTTCCAGGGATGGGGCAGCCACAGCTTCTCTGGGCAGCCTGTTTTTTTCTCAGCACCCTCACCCTGCCATGCACCAGGCTCTGGCCAAGGGTGAATTTATTCCCTCAGAGTCAAGCAGCAAATCCCCTCCTGACACCCCACCAGCATCCCACCAACATTCCACATTCACATTAAACCCCCTGGAGACGCAGCTCTGCCCTGAAGCAGAAGGGAGCTCTGGGAGATGAACACACATCTTCCAACTGGTCAGCGCTGTAATTGAATTAAAGGATTTGCAGAGCCCTGGAAAGAGCCTTGACAAGTCTGAAAATGGTTCTGTTCCATGAAATTGGGCTTTCTGACCTCGCTGCATCCGTTATTTTTCTGGCTGGGGGTTAAAGTGCATCCAAATAAATCTGATGGTCAGGGCACAGAGCATTTCTCCTCTCCGGGAGTTTTGCTCATCGCCTTCCAGGAGGGCCACAGGGGGAATCTGTCCTGCTCCACATCGAGCTGGCTGTCAGAGCAGGCTGGATATTCCATGGATTTCCTAATCCTCTCTGCCACGGGGCTGAGAGGCCACGGAGAGCTCAGGTGGGATGCACAGGTTGGTGTCTCATGCCCCCGCGTGAGCGATCTCGCAGCGATGGCCCCGAGTCTCCTCATTCCACCTCGTGAAGACTGAAATTCACGTGGTGACACTCCCTGCTGCCCACACAGAACAAAAAACACAATGGGAGCTCCTCTGGGTGACCAGGCTGACCATCAAGCTCACCTTTAGATAACCAGTTCTCAGTGATAAATAGGACCACTTGTTTTTGCTCACTGAAAGGAGCTCCTCGCTCCTGGATTTCCTGACACTTCGAGGAGCTGTCTGATGTTATTTAGCACAGCAGGCTCAGGGAAAACTGAGGCACGAAGCTTACACTGATTTACCCAGACACACAGAAAGTTCATCATTAGACAAAGGCTGCATCCTGGGCACTGTGGCCTCTTTTTGCTGCTTTTTTAGCAGAACATTTCGTCTTCTAACACGGTGCACAAGCAGTCAGGTGAAAATGAACACAAGTCCTTTCCTGCTCTTTAAAATAGGGGCAAACTTTCCCCATCCTTTCTCACTGTGTGCCAGTTCTTGAACCTTTTCCACGACATCCATCAGTCCTACCTTGTCCAGTCTCCTACCAGTCCATCCTACCCTGTCCATCCTGCCCGTCCATCGCCTTTGAGCAATGGCATGGACTCGAGAACCTTCACCCTGACCATTTCCCATGGAATCCCATCATGAGAGTGAGGTGCCTGGGACTGGAATGGACAACATGGATAAAATTAGACATTAGGGAGGAATTCTTCCCTGTGAGGGTGGTGAGACGCTGGCACAGGGTGCCCAGAAAAGCTGTGGCTGCCCCATCCCTGGAAGTGTCCAAGGCCAGGTTGGATGGGGCTTGGAGCAGCCTGGAACAGTGGAAGGTGTCTCTGTCCATGGCAGGGGGTTGGAATGGGATGATCTTTCAGGTCCCTTCCAACCCAAACCATTCTCTGATTCTATAATGAAATTTTAGAAATATAAATTTATTTTGGTTGTGGTGGGTACTGCAGGGTTCCTGGTTCTGGAGTTCATGGATTCATTAAAAAATGAGGCATTTTAAGAAGTTCATCTGAGCTTGCCTCAGTCTTGCAAGGAAGTTGAGCAGAAAACCCTGATGGGGGAACTTTTTCTCGTGTCCTTAACAAAGACACATAAACCATCACCTCCTTAAACACCTACCTAGTGCCGATGGTCTGGGCTTTGTCCAGCCCTGGCCCTGAGACACTTGTGGTCATAACACACCTTCCTCAAATCATGCACAGGCTGCTCTGGACCCTTCAGCTCCCAGCAAAGCCAGTATTCCAGAGGATACAGACCTGGCAAGATCTGCAGGTTTAGAGACAGAACCATTTGGGAAGTGGTGCTCTGTACCCAGACAGACTTTCTCATGCTCCTAAAGAGAATAAAATCAATCCAGTGAAGAAGCACACGGAGACAAAGTGACTCCACTCTGAATTTCACACACAGAGGGTGCAGAGCGTTCTGCTGGTGCAGATCTTTGCGTCTGCTCCGTGCACCTGAGCCTCCCTTGAAGCTGGTTCAAAGCTGCACCCTGTTGGCTGTTGAGTCTCTAGAGTTGGAGCACACCAAAAGCAGGCAGCAGATTTCCCCAGCCTGCCTTTTTTTCCCCACACCTCAAAGCCTGGAGCTGTGATCCAGAGCTCTCCACCAGCACACGTAGATGCCTGGGCTGTGTTATTACAGCCTCGAGTCCCCTCATGCAACCTGGGAAGTCAAGCTGGATTTTCACCACGAGCCACTGAAATCCCTCAGCAGCCTGGCTTGTCCATGAAGATGTCTCCAGGAGAGCTGACAGGGATGCAGGCAAGACAAGCCAGCCCCAGAGTCATGGAATTGTTGGTTGGAAAAGATCCTCAAGTCCAGCTCTTGACCCAGCAGCGCCGTGTTCACCACTAAACCTCATCCCCAAGTGCCACATCTGCACATCTTTTAAATCCCTCCAGGGATGGTGACTCAACCACCTCCCTGGGCTGCCTGTTCCAGGCCGTGACCACTCTTTCCATGAAGTAATTTTCCCTAATATCCAATCTAAACCTCCCCTGGTGTGACTTGAGGCTGTTTCCTCTTGTCCTCTCGCTTGTTACCTGGGAGAAGAGACTGACCCTGACCTGGCTGCCACCTCCTGCCAGGGAGTTGTGGAGAGCCAGAAAGTCTCCCCTGAGCCTCCTTTTCTCCAGGCTGAGCCCCTTTCCCAGCTCCCTCAGCTGCTTCTGGTGCTTATTTGGGTTTTTTTTTCTGAATACACAGCACAAACACATGTGAACATGGAAACCATCCTGAACCTCATGAGGCTCCAGCTCTCACCCTCAGCACTGAGCCCAGGTTGGGAATTGCGTCACTGAACCCAGTGGGAGCATTCTCCAGGTGTCAGTGCCTGGCTCCTGCCAGGTCTGTAGGGGGAATTCATTTATTCCACGCATATTCCTGACCCCTTTGCAGGGGAAGTGAGGGAGGATTTGATTCAGAGCCTCTGAATCCTCCGTCCTCTCCCCCTTTTCCCTTCTGTCAAGAGCCATTAAACCCTGCTCTGCTGGCAGGCAGCAGGAGCCGTGCATTCCACTGATCAGCTTCTCCTGCACCCTGTGCTGTGAAAGGCACTGGAGAATAAGCCAGCACCTGCTTTCCCAACTCCATGGACAGTTCTGACCACTGGGAAGCAGCTCACCAAAGGCCGAAGGAGTTTAACTCCTCTCCCAAACGGGGATGGACACAGCCCAGAGCTCTGCTGCTTTGTGCTGACAGAATTGGCCCCGTCTTTCCTGCAACACCTGGAATCCAGGTAACAACTCCCAGGAAAAGGTGTCCTTGTAACAAGGGAGGTGTCTGGAAAAACAACATCTCCCTGGAATCTGTTCTTCTTTGTGCTTCCAGCAGCCCCAGAGCCCAGGCTGAGCAGAGGTGAATCCTCAGGCTCCGGAGGTGTGGCTGGGTTTCACTGCATTGCCCTGTTTTGTCTGCTCTCATCCACGGCTGAAAAAAAGCTCCTGGGACCATAATTCCCTCTGCCTGGTTGCACATTGTGAGTGCAGTCAGACAGGCTGAATTAAGGGATACTTCTAACTGGGTTTAACACAGGGGAACTAATGGGAATATTCAGATTAACCTCCCTGCATGCCCCTCTGTAGCCAGGCTTTGCGAGCACGATGCTTCCTTCCCTCAGTGACATCCCCTCAACAATCCACGGGAGCTGTTGGGACAGGCAGGATTTGCAGCTGAAGATGCGGGGAATTAAACTGATTAAGGGCAATGGAGCTGGAACAGGGGGACTGGCAAACAGCAGCACAGACACCCTGTATGGGATCATGTGAAGGGCAGTGCTGCTCCCCCACAGCTGGGGAGTTGCAATAAAATATTTATAATATATAATTCATATAAAATTAATTTATGAGATGCTATTAATAGGTCAGAAGGGGAGAGCAGTGCACTGATTTTTCATGGGGCTTTGGGGTTTTAACAGGCCAGCACACTGAGGGAGGTGATTCTGTGCCTCTGCTCTGCTCCTGTGAGACCCTTCCTGGGCTGTGTCCAGCTCTGAGGCCTCCAACATCAGAAGGATGTGGAGCTGCCGGAGAGATTCCAGAGGAGACCAAAAAACATGATCGAGGATGGAGCCCCTCCTGGGAGAGCTGGGGGTGTTCAGGGTGGAAAAAATAAAAGCTTCAAGGAGACCCTAGAGCCCCTTCCAGTGCCTAAAGGGGCTCCAAGAGAGCTGGAGAGGGACTTGGGACAAGGGATGGAGTGACAGGACGAGGGGGAATGGCTTTAAGCTGAAAAAGGGTGAATTTAGGTTGGATATTAGGAAGAAATTCTTCCCTGTGAGGGTGGTAAGGCCCTGGCACAGGATACCCAGAGAAGCTGTGGCTGCCCCATCTCTGGAAGTGTCCAAGGCCAGGTTGGACAGGGCTTGGAGCAACCTGGGATAGTGGGAGGTGTCCCTGCCCATGGCAGGGGGGGGGAACTCGATGATCTTTCAGGTCCCTCTCAACCCAAACCATTCTGTGGCTCTGTGAAGAGTCTCTCGTTCATCTCTGCCAGCACAGACAGGCTGTGACTGCCTGATCTACAGCTCTGGCAGGGTCATTAATGCGCTGGGTGACAGAGAGGGGAAACGAGAGGCTGTTCCTTGACTTTGGAAAGCTTTTCTTCAAAAGACAGGCACTGAGAGATGGATTAACTGATGTGATGAGCAAAACGATTCCATGGGATGTCAGAGATAACACAACTCCTGTGTGACACTTCCCTGGTGGTGGGGAGTAGAGGAACAAAGGGAGTTGTACCTGCCCTCCAAAGGGAATCAGAACAGCAAGGCTGGGACCACAAAAAGCCCCAAAAAGCACAGGAAAGAAAACTTAATGCCGTTTTCTTTCAACAAGTAGGGTGAAGCCTATGGAGCTCACACTGTGTCCTGCTCCTTGTGCTGCCTTCCAAGGAAGTGTAATCCTGTAGGACACGCAGTCAGGAATTCAGACAGCTTTGGACTCTGCTGATTAGACACTGGATATCCCACCCAAAAAACGGGAATTTCAGGCAAAGCAGCTGCACTTCAAGATTCATGGGGTGGCTGGACCATAAACACCCAAAGAGTACAATTATCCTATGAATAAATTATACAAAAAATTCCTCCTTCTTGGATATTTTGGGGGCTCCTCTGAGTTGTTCCAGATAAAACAAACAAACAAAAACACCCCCTAAAACCTTACTCTGACTCTACAAAACTCTCCCTGTGGCATGTGGCTCTGTGTGACCACCTCCAGGACCAACCCACACCCTACCCCTCAGTTCCTGTCTGGAAAGATCCCATGAGCAGGACTGTCCTCAGCCTCTGGGAGCTGTATTTTAGGATACCGCGAGTTTCCAAGTGGTTTCAGCTCACCCCAGAGCTGAGGCAGTGTTTGTTTTGTTCTCCCAGCCTAACCTTGCTCACACAGGTCACCTTCCTAAACAGCCAGGTTTGCATTTCCCAAGTCAGGTAGGTGAAAGGCTTTAATTACTGGAGCAGATGATCTTTCCCAAGGGAAGCCGAGGGTGTCCTTGAATCAAAACCACGGATTCCCGAGGCGCTTTCTCTTCCAACAGCAGAAAAGCTTTTATGCAAATATTTTGGAAGGTTTGGAAAGGCCTCTTAAGATCAGTTATTGTAATGCCTGGTTATTATAATGCTTCGTTATTAAAATGAGACAGAGGAGCAGAGGAGGCGCCTGATGGATGGAGCCAGGCATTCCCTGCGGGATGAGGGTTCCCCTGGAGATGCAGATCTGCCGGATCTCACTCTTTGTCTGTGGGTTGGATTTCACACCTGCATGGCCTGATTTTCTCTCCTGCACCAGGGGCTAAAACACCAGCCCTCAGCTGGCTTGGTCCCTGCTGTCACCGAGGAGGGGACAATCAGTGCTCACCTGTGGCAGCCTGATCCCACGCTGCCTCTCCAGACACTTCATAGGATCACAGAGTGGTTTAGGTTGGAAGGGATCTTAAAGATCGTCTTATTCCACCACCCTGCCATGGGCAGGGACAACTTCCACTATTCCAGATTGCTCCAAGCCCCGTCCAACCTGGCCTTGGACACTTCCAGAGATGGGACATCCACAGCTTCTCCGGTCATCCAGTCTCCAGTGTTCCAACACCACCCTCACAGGGAAGAATTTCTTCCTAATATCCAATCTAAACCTACTTGATTTCACTTTAAAGCCATTCCCCCTTGTCCCATCACTCCATGCCCTTGTCACACATCCCACACTTTGTGGTTTGTGACTCTCCCTTTCCATCTCTCACCATTCCTCCTCATTTACCTGAACCCATGCTCAAAAACACCCAAACACAGCTTTGATGGTCTGAACCCCGACTCATCAGCCCCATGGGGCAGCAGGCCTGCTCTGCAACACTAAATAGCCTCACATCTTCCTCTGCAGCCATGGAATCATGGAATTGTTAAGGCTGGAAAAGGTCATCGAGCCCAACTCTTCACCCAGCACTGCCACGTTCACCACTAAACCTCATCCTCAAGTGCCACATCTGCACATTTTTTGGACACTCCCAGGGGCGGTGACTCCACCACTTCCCTGGGCAGCCTGTCCCAAAGCCTGACCACCTTCCCAATGAAGAATTTTTTCCTAACATCAAATCTAAACCTGCATCGGCACAACTTGAGGCCGTTTCCTCTTGCCCTGTCTCTTGTTATCAGGGAGAAGAGACTGACCCCAGCCTCAATAAAACATCCTTTTGGGGAGGTGTAAAGACACATGAAGTGATGCTGTCACCACCACCAACAAACCTTGGCTCTGTCTCCCTGTTCCCATCACCAAATAAAATCCCTGTTGTGCACCAGGGCAAGGCAGGAGAGAAATACAACTCTGGTGATGCTCAAGCACATGAACACACATCCATGGCTGCATTTATCAACTTCCCTCCTGTCCCAGCAGGACAAGGAGGGAGCAGGAGACCAGATCCTGCCTGGGTTTTCACTTCATCAGGGCTAAGCAGCCAATAATTACTCCAGATGAAGGAGGAGAGCCAGAGAATCCCAAATCATTCTCTGATTTCAACTTTCAATTTGCCCAGCCCGTGCTAAGCTCATTAATCACACTCGCAGCACCCAACACAACAGAAATTAGTCCCTGATCTTCTCCCCTCTTGTTTCGTGACATGAGGAGTTGGGGGCAAGAGGAAGAGAAGAGAGAGGCAGAGGTGCCACCCATGAATCTCACAGTCACTCAGAGGGGCTGGGATTAATAAATCAAAAATCCATTGTTAATAGTACAAGCTTAAATATCCATCTAAATGCAAATGAATGAACACTCAAGGGTTCTTCCTCTTTTTTTTTCTTCCAAGTGCTCTGTTTGACAGCTCCATCTTTGAGGAAGCACATGGTCACCAGATAATTGTCTATTCTAATTGCAATTTTACAGTCCAACCCTTCACGGCCCATGGATTTTAAGTGGCCTTTAAAGAGTTTTGGCGCTCTCTGGATGGGATTGAAAGCTCAGGTGGCTGCAGGAATGGGCAGGAGCTCTCATGGGAGGATTACTCCAGGTTTCCTGCCTCTGTACCTGTTCAGTCACGGGATTCAAGGGGTTAAATCCGGAGGCTGGGTCACTGGAACCGGGTGGAATTTGGGCCACCAAGATCTGCAACCTCAGGTGGGTGACTGTGGGTGTGGGGAAGATCCACCTCGCCACCCAGCCCTGGAGCAGGAACAAGGAGAGCGGCAAAAGAGGAATCTTGAGGGGTCTCAGCGTCTCCTGAGCAGGAAACACCACAACAGGCTGGCTTGGGCTGTGCAGGGAGTGCAGCAGGGAGGAGAACAGGCAGGGAAATGAAGCTGTAAATCCATTAAATCGGTCAGAAATGGGAAATGGGGTTACACAGAATCGCAGAATGGTTTGGCTTGGAAGGGACCTTCAAGAACATTTAGTTCCAACCCCCCTGCCATGGACAGGGACACATTCCCTCAGACCAGGTTACTCAAAGCCCCATCCAACCCGATCCTGAACACTTCCAGGGATGGGGCATCCTCAGTTTCACTCGTTTGCACAACCACCTTATGAGACTGATCAGTGGGAAAACCTCCAGTTTATAGGGAGAGGTGGCAGGAAGGAGAAGAAGGGAGCAAAGAGGGGAACCACACGAGTGGCTGAGCCATGGGGTTTCCTGGCACAGAGTCACCAGTCAGGGCCTCTACCACATACCAGGCAACAAATCCAGGGTGCAGCCTAAAAGTTCTTCTTCCAAGCAGGGAACAAGTACCAAACTTGTGATTCAAACCCCTTGACAACTCCAGAGCACTGTTCAAGTTCGAGGTGAGCAGTCCGGGCTGGGGAATGGGGTTTGCATAATTTGCCCTTCATTAGACTTCCCCAGGAGGCAGCAGCAGTAGCAAATCAACTTTGAAATGTTGTGCAAATCAGCTTTGAAAATACTGCACAAGCAGCTTGGCAGCTCCCCTTGCCAGAGCTCGCCGGATCAGCTCTGAGTTTTGGAACATCCCCCTAACAAAAAATGTGCTGACATCAGCATTTGGGGCTTTTCAGCTGCTCAAGGTTGTAAATATTGGTTGCAAACACTTGCAGGCATGCACACAACCCCCAAAACCCAGCGAGAGTGGAGGCTTAGCAGCAACATTTGCACAACCAATCTGCCGCGGGGTTGGAATCCATCCTTGAAAACCGAACCATGGCGTCGGTGCCAAGAAATTTCCTGCTCGGCTCTTAGCTCCCGTTCTTTGGTGCCATGAGGATGCAGGGATGAAAGACTGAAAGGAATCCCAGCATTTTGCACTCCCAGAGGGACGACAGGCAGCCCAAAGAGCTGCTGAGCCTTGGGAGGAAGAGTGTGGAGCATCCAGAGCTCCCAGGGCAGGGAGCGACCTGGTTTAGGGGGTTGAGGAATGAGATGATCTTTAGGATCCCTCCCAACCCAAGCCGTTCCCTACGACGAGGCAGAGCTGATGATGCTGAACTGGGCACCGCTTTGCCTCCGGTTCAGAAATGGCATCCAAACCTCTCAATCCATGCTCAGCACTGGGCAAACCTTCATCTGTGTCCTACCAGGCCCTTCCCAGTGCCAGCTCCGACAGACTCCTGTACCCACCCTGCATGGCATCCCTGTCCCCCAGAGACAGCCACGTCCAGACTGGATTTTGCTGTTTTCATGCTCAGAATGCAGCTAATTAAATCCAGGCCTGAGCATGGCAGGGAAACATCTCCATGCTCCTGGACACAACCCTCTCTCTCTCTCTTTTGGAAAGCCAAAAGCGATGGGATGGAGTGCAGAGAAAAAAAGGGCAATGGTTCCAACTCCTGCCTCTACTTGCCAAAAACGGGGTTGTTGTACAAGTGCTTTAATTCCATTCCAGCATGGGGAAACAACAGATTTAGCAGAGCAGGCCAGCTCCTGAGTCTGCCCACCAATCCAGCCCTCTGTGCTGACCCACACGCTCAGTTTGCTCTTTGGCACACAGAAAATAAAATAAAATCCTCTTTCATTAATTTCTTAAAAGTCCACCTGCATCTCAACCATCTTCTAACGCTGGAGCAATTTCCACTAGAAACCAGAGGGACCAGTTCTCCATCACAAGTGTGGTTCCACAAGAGGGAGACCCTCTGGGTTCTTCAGCTTTCCTTTGGATTCACTCAGATCTGCCAAATTAATCCCAGACCAACAAGAACTGAGCTGAGTGTAAATCTGTTGCCTGCCTCTGTGTGCATATGCTACTTAATGGAGCATAAAAGGACGAGAATGGAATCATTTTTCAGATGCTGCAGGTAATAATAATAAATAATAATAATAAATGCAGGGGTATGTGCCAAATGTCTGAGACCTCAAGGAGAGGAACTGACTGCAAGCAGAAGAGGAGCCAGGTAGGTCCTCAAACTGAGATGCAAAAGTCAGTGAAGTAAAACCACCATTAAATCAGACACTTTGTATCCTTGTCAAGTTCGCTCAGGATTTAAAGCCTCACTTTCGGAGTGGTTTTTTTTTCTTTCTATGATGCACATTCTTTGACAACTGCTCCCCATATGGGATTTATGGTCCCAACTCTTTGTGGCAATTCGGGATTGCTTTTTTTTTCCTTGCTGGCCACAACCACATCACTCAAACCCTCCTGAACAGCACCAGTCATCACTGGAATTCTGGCAAAAATCATTTTTCTATATCACAGCAGCACGACATGAAGTCCATGTCACCTGGACTTCACCTCCACAGGCCATATTTGCAACTGAATTTTTGTTACTCTCCTTATGGTGCACGATTTGGGGTGAGCAGTGCAGAGAGCCAAGCACTGCTTTGCTGAGCTCAATCCGAAAAATTTCACAGTGCCGGGTCCCAGTTCATGTAACCTTTGTGTGGAAAAATCCAAAATAGCACTAAAAGACAGCTCAGAGAGAAGCAGTGCACGCGTGAAGGAAGAAGCGCTCCCCACCAGGGCGAAGAAAATACTGAGTAGAGAGAGCAAGAACTGACACATCTCTGCTAAAACTGTGATGATTTCACCCAAAAAAAGCAAACAGACCTGTGAGAGTAAAGGGAAACCCGCAGTACTCACCCATCGTTTTCATCCCACAGGATGCAGGTCTGGTTGGTGGTTCCCTGCCAGGAGACAAGAAAGGGAAAATAGAAACAAATCAGTGTCACGCTGTTCGTAGAGTGCCTGGACTGGAATGAAAAATGTGGGGCCTGTAGAACACCTTCCACTGCAGGGATGAGGTGTCTGGGATACACCAGATGAGCTGTCATGGATCTCAAACCCTTGGAATGGCTCTTGCCACCCTGGGATTGAAAAGCCACAATGAAATGTGCCTTGGTTTGTTCTGCATCACGACCACTGCAGAGGGATTTGACTCTGCCTCTCTCCTGACTCAACCTATGGATATTCCTCCTTATCCCTCCTCTCACACAGAATCCTTTTGCTGCTCCCTTCTGGAAAGTGGATCAAATACAGCCTGTGCTTCTGTGGGACAAAACCACAGCCCTGCAGGAGGGGGTCAGGTGTGTTTAAGGCACCCTGGAAGAGGTTTGCCTCTGACTCCAGCTGTCTGAGACAGCTTTGGAAAATCCCTCCAGGGGAGTCAAAAGACACAACAGATCTTAATATTCATGTTGTAGAGCCTCAGGAGGGCATCTGATCTCCACAGCAAGGACGGGCCTTGGGGTATGTAAATGTCCATCCCATAAATCGGCTCAGGGTTGAGCAGAGGAACCTGGAGGGAATTTTTGCCTGCCTTGGAAAGCATTGAGGACAACAGTAATATTGCAGAATTAATGGGAACAACCTTTCCCCCTGCCTTTCCCTCCTCAAGGAAGACCATTGTTGCATCGAGTTGTTTTAATGAGTGCACGATTATTCCCCTGCGATGATGCCCACGATGAAATGTGGGAGCTGGGGACAGGCACGGCCGTGTTCCTGTGCCGGCAGTGTCACCCTCCTGCTGCTCTGGAAATGCAGCCTGGTTCTGGGGAAGATCGAAGGGTCCTGCACCAGGAAAAAGATGTCAGGAGCCCATCAAAACCACCTCCTTCCTGACACCCACACATTCCTGCCCTGCAGAAACGAACACGGCCATGGGACGGGGCGGGTCCCCAGGAACCACTTACGTTGTACAGGTGGGAGAATTCGATTTCCAGAGGGGTGAGGAGAGACCGAGGGAATGGCTTGACAGTCACGGAGATGACTTTGGAGTTCAGAACGGTGCTGTTCCTGGGGAGAAGAGGGGAAAGAGAGGTTTTGGAGGGAGTTTTGTGGAGCAGGGAGTCCCATGGCAACCGTCACTGGTGGTGCAAGGTTTAGCGTACCCCGTGAAGATGGGGTTGACCCCATTAATTTAAAATACCCCCAAAGACATTTGCTGCTGATGGATGCCCTCCTCTGCCCTCTGGGCTCCCCTCACAGTCAATCCACATTTATCCCCCCAAAACCAAACCATTTTATGAACCTTATCATCCCCTAAAGCAGCTGGACTTAGAGTCTGTATCTATCCCAGAAATAAAATAGTCCTGGACTCCTTTTCCATCCCTGCCATGAGGAAACAGAGTTCATCTGGACTGCAGTGACCCTTGTAGGTCCCTTCCAGCTCAGAATATTCCGTGATTTGGTGTGCTTTCCAAAAAAAATCCTGTTTTGCCTCTCCAAGGCTGGCTTAGCCTGCACTGCAGTGAGGCTGAGGCGCGGTTGCTTATCCATGGGGCTGCACACGATCCTGGCTGGAGGCACTGCTGTGTGTCTTCATTCCCTGAGGACCAAAAGCAAATGGAAAAAAGCCAAGCCTTTCATGTAGATGTCTAAATGTCTGTGCCCAGGCAAATATTGTAATAAATCTGGCAGCCCTGGGAGGTTTGGCTCTTGGGAGGGGCAATAGGTGAGGAGGTATCTCCCATTCATGGAAAGACAAACTCTTTGTAGGCACTTCCCTGGACACTGGACATGCAAATACACAGAGTTTTCTCATTTTTCTGCCGTTTATTGGTGTTTAAATAAGCAAAAGGCCCCCACAAGCAGCAGCTGAAAGTGCTGCCATGAAGGAATTGGTAGTGGAGTGGTAGATCCAGATCAGGCTGCTCCCAGCCCCTGTGGCATCCATGGACAAAGGAAATCCTTCAGGAAATCCTTCCTTATCCAAATCTTTCACTTTTCTCTCTGGGTTTCTGTTTTTCTTTTTTTTTTTTTTTTTAGAAAACATTTAAGTGGAAAAGATTTGCAGTTGCTTAACAGCAGCTAAAAAAATAGGGTTTAAAGGAAAAAAGAGAAGGATAAGCAGGGAAAAAAATGTCTGGAACTGTCCATGGATGTGTAAGCGGATGCTCAGAAAGCCACCGTTCCACCGACACTAGAGGGAACAACAACATTGATTTAACAGAGTAAATAAAAAAATAAAAAAAATATATTTTCTTTAAAAAAAAAAAAGGAAAAACTAAAGAAGAAAAAAACAATGAAGCGACAAAGCCCAACTGTCACTCTACAGGGGAAAAGTAAAGGAGTAAATCAATGGGAGCAGGCAGCTGTAAGAGGCTAAAAATGGGATCTGCTGAAAGGTAACCACCAGTGCATGTCCTCATCAGAGGCTGTGTCTGTAAGGGTCAGTCCTTGGGTCAGTGCTGCTGAATATTCGCATGAGCAGCGGGAATGACACCGAAACCTCCTTGCAGAGGCTGAGGAGCGGGTGAGGATCGATGCAGCAAACACAAACAGAAAGAGAATAATTTGATTTTTCAGCGAGGCAAATAGTTGGAACACAGAAGTCACCGGCATGCAGACCGTGAAGGGCGACCGGTGGCCAAGAAACCCCAGCTCAACCAGAAGTTGAAGGAGGCTTATAAAAAAATGGAGAGCAACTTTTCACATGGTAAATCATGAAAGTACAAGGGGGAATGGTTTTAAACGAAAAGAGAAGAGGTTTGGATTAAATGCTGGGAAGAAATTCTTTCCTGTGAGGGTGGGGAGGCCCTGGCACAGGTTGCCCAGAGAAGCTGTGCCTGCCTCATCCCTGAAAGTTTCTAAGACCAGGTTGAACAGGGCTTGGAGCAACCTGGGATAGGGGAAGACGTCCCTGCCCATGGCAGGAGGTTGGAATGAGATGATTTTTAAGATCCCTTACGCTGAGAAGAAGCAAAGAACTTCTGTCTGTACCCTCCTTGTCTGGATTCCACTCTGCTGTTGGGTTCAGTTTCGCTTTGAAACGGGGAAACAGCAAAGGGGAGTTCAAAACAGAGACACAAAATCAATCCTGGTGCCGGAAAACCAGACAAAAAGTTCTCTGTTGGAAGGCTTGTCTGACATTTCCTTGTGTGCGGTGGGCTTTTCAGTCACCCAACCAAAGGCCCAGTGCCTGGAAGTGAAAGTCGGACAAATTCAGCCTCAAAAAGAGAGGCAAGCTCCTGGCAGAGAAGGTAATTAAGCAGCTGAGCAGTTTGTCGGGGGCGGCGAAGGACTCAGTGTCACGGGGAATCTTTCAGGAGGAAGATGAGTCGTTTCTCCTACGAGCACGTTGCAGCCCAGCTTCTGAGAAGAAAACAAAACACGCCGAGATTGGGCTTGAGCAGGAGTTCAGAGGAGCTCAGAGGGCTCCTGAGTGGCCACCAAGGGTGTGCAAAGAGCTGTGAACACGGTGCTGGGTACACAGGGAGAACCAGGCTGCTGGCTCTCTGCTGTCCGTGTCCTCTGCAGCAGAGTCCAGCTGGAACCAAACTCCTCTCTCACCTCCCCGGCTTGGAAAATCAGGTTTTGTGTGTAGCCCATCCCAATTGTCACAGCTGCCAAGATCCACCGGGCTCTCTGGATTCAAGGGGACAGAGTAATTCGTGACTCAGAGACAGAATTGCTGCTTGGGGGAGGTAAATTGGGACAATTAGGAACAGCTCAGCTGGTGCTGTTTGCTGAGTTAAATCTACTTTTTTTTCTTCCCGTTCTCTGAAAAATCACTCTGCATTGAGTCAGAGTGGTCCAATCCAGGGTCTGGGTCCATATTTCTCACGTGTACCCAGGAATAGCTGCTCTCCTCAGTGGTCAGAAATATTTTTTTTACCCATAGGCAGCTACGTGGTTATTTAACAACATTCTCCTTTTCAGTGCTGTGTCTATTTGCACAGCGCTGAAGCAAGAGGTGCTTTGCTGCTGCTTTCATTTTTCTTTTTTTTTTTTCCCCTTTGACTCTCCACAGGTGATTCAAGACTCGAGGTATTTTTTTTAAAGAGGGACTGTCCTTTAATTAAGGAACATCTTAAATCAGCTGTCCCGCGGGAGCGCTGTTCGGAGGCTGTGGCCGCCGCAGCTGCTGGTTATCAGAGCTCATTCCCTGCTTGGCCAGAGGAAGCTGAAACACCGTCGGATCATTTGAGCCGATGATGTTTATTGCCCTTCTGATCTAATTCCCACTGCTGTAATGGAAGATATTACGGAATACAGTTGGCTGGCTTGCTAATTCCTCTCTGCACTCACTCGGAGCTCTTCTGCCATTGCCCGTGCTAAATCTGGAGGTATTTAAATGATTATCGGTGAGGAGAGATGCCCTGGTGTTTATGGTAAATGGGCTCACGCTAATCAGTGCAGAACAGATTTAGAAGGTGCCTTAGGATGCTTAATTTACTGCCTCAGTACCAGTCTAGGGAAGAGAAAAAAAAAGAGCGAGAGGAAAAGGGAGAGGAGCGAAGAAAAGGGAAGGGAGGGCTGAACACAAAAGCTTTGGTGCCCGAGGCACTTTGCAGCGCCGGGAACACGGCAGACATGTGCAGCCAGGCGTGCTCTGCTCCCCTCTCTCCTCCCGAGCCTGTCTGTGCTGCTCTCCAGGGCTCAGTGCGGCTGGCAGCTCGGGAGGATCGGGGCAGCTGAGCATCCCCCATCTGCCAGGGCCGCCAACATCCCTCGTGACGAGGAGGGCAGGGTGAGGTTCCGTTCCTGGAGGGCGAAGGGTGGCAGGGAGGAATGAGACAGCAGCACTGAGCCTCCTCCCCTCGTGTCTGGGGTGCTGCACCTGGATGGGGAAAACATTCCTGCTCCTCCGGCACGCAATGCACGAGCCTGGCCCCACCTGAACGTGGGCGGCAAAATATTCCCATTGCAGGCCAAAATCTGTCTCATTGCACCCAGTGATATCTACTTTTTCCTGGAAGACTGGGGCTCTGCAGCCAGAGGGATCTTCCTGGTGATTTCCCAGCTGCTCCCCCTCCCCAGGCAGCCCCTCTTACCTCTGCAGGGAGAGGATGTTGCCCACGTTCCGGTACAGCACGGTCCCGACCACGAAGACGGAGGAGTCGTCCGACACTGCAGGACACCAGAGCAGAGGGAAGAAGACAACAGCACTGAGACAATCGGGGCAGCAGCTGCCCCCACGGGACACCCAGGGACAGGATTTGGCTTCTGGAGTGGTGGAGGGCTTTTGTTGGGGCATGGCCAATGCCACCGTCACTGTAGTGGGATGCCGTGGCTGCTGTCACCACAGGGAGGGCTCAGCACCTTCGGCGTGACCTGGCATCCCAGATTTCCACCCTCACCAAGGCTCACCCCTCCCAGATGGTGCTCCCCCATTCAGAAACCCCCAAATCCCTCTGACAGCACCACGACAGACAAATCTGCAGGGGGGAAAGGTCTCTTGCAGCCACCTCGGGGCCTTTGGAGCCGTCCACAGCTATCAGGCCATCAGAGAGAAGAGCCGCGCTCGGGCCGACAAGGGCAGCGGGAAGGGGAGCGGTCCCACTGCGCCTGCTCTGACCCCAAAACTCATGTGCTGCCTCTGGGGGCTGCAGCAGATCCAGATGAGCCTCTGAATCATCTGTGTGACCTCTGGGCATGTCACTTGACCCCCTTCTCCTTTTCCTCTAATTTTTCCTCCTCCTCCTGCTCCGCTGCCTCGCAGTGCCCAGCTGCAAAAAGCCAGAATTTTCCCTGATAAACCAGAGGCAGCCCCAGGGGTCGATTCTCAGGGGGAGAAGAAGCAAGTGGCTGGGTGAAAAGCAGTGCTGAAGAAGCCTGGGAAAGCACCCGGTGGGGCTTCTCTGATATCTTGTATTGAGGTTGAGCTGACAGCGTGTCTGCTCCATCACTGCAGGACAGGCACAGCTTCACATGTCCGTCTTTCTTATCAACAAATTGGGATATCTGGTGAGCACGTAACTGGGAGAGACTGACAGACAGGCTGGCAGAGCAATTGTGTCACCCAGATGCATGAATCAGTGTTGGCCCATTGAAATCAAATGTTTAAAGTCATCTCCCAGCAGTGAGGGGGTTTGGATTTGGTCTCATGGAGCTGCCTGTCTTCATCACTTTGCTCAGGATAGCTACTCCTGTTCCCTGCAGCCAGAGAAAAGTGAGGATCAAAACTAAAAGAGGTGGACTTCTGCTGGAATCACTGAGTAAACCCTCAAAAACTGCACCACCAGCACAAGATTCTGAATAAAACAGAGGCAGAAGAGTCCTGGGTGGTACTCAGGAAACCACGGAGAGATGAGCACTGATGGCAAGTTGTTTCCTCAGGGTCGATGTCACCTTTTGTTTGCTCAGTCACTACAGCCTGGGGGCCCTGGAGCAGCAGCTCTGTGTGAGGATGCTTCCAACAGAAGTCTGGAAAACAGCTCCGTGGGGAACTGGATGCTTTTGGGACTGCCCTCAGCCTCAGAGCAGGATCAGCTCTGTCTGTGTCTGGTCCAGCAATTTGTCCAATAAATGATTAAAAATTTCCAAAGGTGAAGGCATCACAGCATCCACAAACAAACTGGGATAACGCTCCCAACATGCTCCAGCTTCTCCCAGGGAGCTTGCGCTGTCTGCAAGGCACAACAGAGCACAAGGAGTGCTTGACAGAGCCCTTGCCCTGCTGGTGACTCACTGTTTACCCTTGGGGGTGTCACTTAACTCCTCTTGGCCTCAGATTTCCCGAGCTGAAGTGATGGCTGATGCCATCCCCAGCAGGGAAGCCCAGGACAAAAGGTCCTGGTGTGACAACGAGAGGCCAAGGGTCTTTTGTAGCAACAACTCAGTCTCCAGCCTCTGTCCCAAGGAAGAGGGAGCCAGCAGCTCTCAAAGCCATGACTGCCAAAAGTAAATCCCATCATTTCCCAACAATCAGCCCAGTTTAGGGTCCTGCTTTTGAGAACTCAGGGCTTGATCCTGCCAAATGTTGTCTCTGCCAAAAGATGAGCACCTTGAATGTGTTGGTTTCTGGGACTCTCATCCATCAGATCATCCCAAAAACCTCCAGCTTTTCTTCCAGATCTGGCAGTGAGGCCCCTTGGCTGAGGCACCACCTCCATGCTGGGACTCATATCCATGCTGTGATAGGGAGCCTCAGTGATAAATGCCTCTGAATTTCATCTCTGTGGGCAGGAAATTTCACACAAGGGCCGTGAACTCCCAGATCTATCAAAGCTTGTCCCAGCAGCACACTCAGAGCCACCAGCTGCTCAGCCTGACCTGCTGACTGCCAGCTACTCACCCTCAGATGGCTCTGGTCTTGATCCAGGCTTGGGGGGCACCTAAACCATTGTTTGCCATTTTTTCCTGCTTCTTTGGGGAAAGATAAATATCCATACCCAGGCACTAAGCCTGCCCCTGAACTTTTGTTAGGAGTTTAGGTTGAACTCCTGGTCAGGCCATACTTGAAAGCCTTATTTGCACTCATCGATGCTTTTGGTGTCCAAACGTGTGTGAGCAAATCCAGCTGGGCTGGAAGGGGATTTGAAGACCAGGCAAACGGAAGGAACCACGCTTAGGAAATGAAGGAGAAAATTTGTGTTGGCTGCGCTGCCTACCTGAGAGCCCTGAAGACAGGATGCTCTTGGAGACAGTGACCTTGTCCTCCGAGTTCTTGGCCCAGTCCACCATTCCCCTCCAGCCTTTCATGGGGAAGGTGATGTCGGTTGCTGCGTTTGCAGGCAGTTTGTGAATGCCGAGGACTGGGGAGAAGCAAGAAATAAAACCAGTAAGTGAAACCAGCTTCGGTAAATTCCACATGTGATAAAGAAAACATGGGAAGCATTAGTGGGAAATCAGATAGGCTGGATCTTGGGAACCGCGGGAGTGATGCTCTCTTGAGGAAATGTCTGTCCATGAGGGAAGATAAAACCAGGGCTCGTGCTTTGCTGGAAGAGTCCTGCCTGCACTAAACCTGGCAGAGGAGAGGTCAGCCTGCTCCAGCACCTTATCTCCAAGAGTGGCCAGCAGCAGCTGATAAGAAGTGGGAGAAGGAACAAGGCGTCTCTTGGTTTGTCCTCCCAGCAATCAGCAGGACTTCCTCAGCTCCTGGCTGCATCCAGATCATCAACTTTAACAGCCACCGATGGACCTCTCTTTTGTGCACATTCCTAAATCCCATCATGAACCCATCTGTACTTTTTGGCTTCTGCAACCTCCTCTGGCAACAAGTTCTGTGCTGCGCTTGTGCACACAGCATCAATCAAACACTGCCTGCTGTTTGCTCGCTGCCTCCATTGGCTGCTGGGCTGTTCTCGTGTTCGAAAAATAAAAGAAATTATCTAATTCTGCCCGGTTCGTCATCTGCTCTCCATTCTGTAGATATCTCTCAGATCTCTCTGTGGATATCTCTCCTTCCTCATGAAATCCCAACTTCTTTGGAGAAAAGCCACTCTGTATTTATGTCTGTCCATGTCTTCCCTTGGACCTTTTAATGCCTCACCACCTGCTGCCTCCCCTCCTCCCTTCCCTCCCCACAGCCCAGGTTATCCATATTGCACAGTAATTAACAGCTTTTGGGGGTCTCTCCCAGACGTGGGGAGTGCAAATGAACTCACCCAGATTGTCCGTGACTTGGTAGGAATCCCGGAAATCCTTCATGCGAAAGCCGATGACATCAATAAAATCCTCCACGAGCCTGAACAGCTCCTTGGCGTTTGGCCCTATCTGCAAAGAGAGGCAGAATTTTGAGTAGACCAGATCCTAACGAGAACAGCAGGAGCTTCTCTGCGGGCAAAGGTTTCTGCCCCGACACGTGAACTGGAAGCATATGCTGGGTATAATGGAGTGTTATGGAGCTGTGGAGCAGGAGGACTGAGAAATCCTAAGAGGCAGCCTAGAAAAAGAAAAAATAAAAAGGAAAAAAATGGTAATGTGACACTCAGATTGATAAAACTTAGGGTGAAGGGCAAGATTTTAAAGCAAAGGGTAATATTTGAGACTCTGGAGAAGAGAATAACCTACCCATCTCCTCTCATGAAATCACAGAAATACAGAAGGGTTTGGGTTGGAAGGGACATTAAAGATCATCTAATTCCAACTCCCTCTGTTGAAAGCAACCACACCATGGAACAATTGTGGTCTAATGTTGAATCCCAGGTAGTCTGATTTTCTCCTTTTCTGTTTTGTTGTCAGGATCTCACTCTCCAAATAATCAAGTTCTTGGTCCTGTGCTGTCCTGGATTTTCTCTGCCTCTTATTTCTTTCCTATTTTTTCCCCATTAATAAAGACACTGGCAGTGACTCTTCTTTACCTGTGCTTTGCCAGCTTAAGACAAGGCTGTTAAACAAAAACCAGTTTCCAGTGACAGATTCCATGAAACACAATCCACCTGAAATGAGCTGTGCTGACTACCTGTCTTCTCCTCCAAGTGCATTTGCCCATAGGGGCTTAGTGAATGCCACAAGAGGCTGAAGAAAAGAAGCTCAGCTCCTCTTCTTTTCCTTTTCCACCACTTTCACAGTGTTTTCAGTTCGTCACCATAATCCAGACATTCTGAGGTGGCTGAGCAGAGCTGGGGGGACAGCTGGGGACAAGCAGGATGGGAAGGAGGCAGAAGAGTGTGGGCAAGAAGCACAGGGGTGGCCATGCATCTCTCTGTCTCTCTCTCTGTCTATCCAAGGAATCTTGGTAAGACTAAAACTGTCTCAGGATGAGATGAAAAAGTCCTGCCAGTACAGCAGGTGTGCACAGAAGGAGGAGAACTGAGTGAGGATGCTATTTTTAGCTGCACACTTTTATATTCCATTACAGATTGAAATCACAAGGTCAAACCAAATACACTGGATGCTGTATTTTAGGTTTTATCATATAGTGGCCCACAAAGGCTCTTCAAAAATCATCGTAGCCCTTCTCTGAATACCTTTATGGGTTGTTTAATTTTTATTTTCTTTGAACAACATCTCTCTGCCTGGGGGGCCTCAGGGCATTGGAATGTGAGACTGCAATGAGGTTGGGTTTATTTTTAATGAGCAAATTGGGAGCCAAAGGCTTTGTTTTCAAAGAACTGGCCAATCTCACAAAACGTAAGGTGTGATTTTGGTCCAGCAGCTTTGAGGGAGAAGCACAGAGACTGCTGACACCTCTGCTGGCAATCTTGTTCATGAAGAGTTCCGTGTCCTAGAGCCGTGGTGCTGGGCTGCCCTCTCAATTCCCACTAAAACACACACCAGGAAAACATTCTCCCCGTGATGTTCCCCATCCACGTGTAGGTCATGGTGATGCTGGGCTGTGCCTGCCTGGAGGTGCAGAGGGCAGATTGCACTGGGAAAGCCACTGGGAACCGAGTGCCACACAGAGCGAGCTGTTTTTAAGGGGATTAACAGGGTTTCCCTGTTGTCATGACAACTTGACAGTCTCCTCTGCTCGGTGCTGAAATACGTACATGCACCTGGAGGCTTGTGACCAAGTATTTGGGCACAGAGTCACAGAGTCATGGTATAGTTCAGTTTGGAAGGGACCTCAGAGGCCACCTGGCCCGACCCACTTGCTCAAGCATGCCCAGGACCATGTCCAGACTCTCTATCCCACCCAGAGACCATGTCACCCTCTTCCAAATTCAACAGGAAAGCACAAAATATGAGGGAGAAGAGAGGAGAAGGCTGCTCAGCTCCTGATAGAGTTGCTGTTGCATGAAGGAAATGTTTTCGAGTCCCTGTCTCACGTTCTGGACTTTCAACAATTGTGCCAACACTTGTCATTAAAAAGTTTTTCCCAGAGGACTTCCCTGGTTGGCGTGAAGATAACTAGGCTCTGGGGTTGTTTTGTGTGCTGGGTGATTCTTTATTCTTGATTCTTTGCTGTTTCCAGATCTCTTGGAGGAATTTTGCAACAGCTCACTGAAGGGATGGTAAAGGGACACAGGAATAGGTCTGACACAAGTCCACAACACCGAGTTCAAATGGGGCACAAAAGACAAGGGCCAAATAAGACAAAGAAAGAAAATCCAACAACATCATCCCCTAACACAGGAGAGTTCAGCTATGGAATTATTCATAGAATCTTAGAACGGCCTGGGTTGGAAGGGGCTTTAAAGTTCATCTAATTCCAAACTCCTGCCGTGGACAAGGACTCTTTCCACATCTTGCTCAAGGCCCCATCCAACCTGGCCTTGAACACTTCCAACAATTTTGGGGACTTCAGGACTGAGTAGGATCCCTAATCTTGGCAGGAGAGAAATGAAGCTAAACATAGCTGAACCCAGAAGCTCAGGTGAGCAGACTCCAGCTCAGAAAATCCCTCCTGTCCTGCATCTCTTCAAACAGGAACTCAAAGCCACGTAAGCCCACTTCTTTGTCTTGGCAAGAGGAAAGAGTGGGATTACAGCAAGACATCAGGATTGCCAACTCCAAACCAAGCCTGACCCCTGAGAGCCATCCCAAATTTGGTCTACATCACCAGCATTTCACAGTTCTTCATGCAGAGAGTCTGGCTCAGAGCTGAGATCCTGTGGCTTCCTGAGTTACTCCTTTTATGTGACTCAGCCTGGAACTAAGATCATCTTAGGAGGTCATGTAGACACTTGGAAATTCCCCTCCTCATGGCTTAACTCTGTGCTGAAAACCTCTTTATTTCCAGGGAAGGTGCTGAAGGTTCGTACCAGCTGAGCTTCCTCCCATTTTTCCCGGTTTTCCTCCGACAAAATGTTGCTGATGATCTGGACGAAGTTCTGGAGAAGGGAGACAAGAGAGGACAAAAGAGGTGGTTATGCAAACGTTGCCCAGGCTGGGAAGGTCACAGTGCTGTGGGAGAGACATGTGAGATTCAGACATGCTCCGAAAGGGTTCTCATGATGCCATTCCCAAAAGGCCCCACAGCATTTCACAGGTCCCCAAAGATGTTCATGGGAATGCTAATTTTAATTAGCCCTTTTCCCAAGGCCTCCGCTGGGACTGCTGTATCTCCTGAGGCATTGGATTGGGAATATGTCTTGTATCCATTACTGATGACCTGAAGGACAGATTAGGTAAATATTTGTCAGAAACTGGTTAATACCAGATGATCTTCCATTGCATAAATCCTTTCCTATCTTTTTTTTTCTATTATTTCTGTTGTTTCCAATATATGGAAATCTCAGGATCCCCTTTAGCCTGCGACCAGGCAAGAGAGGCAGAGATGGATCTAGAGGGTGCTGTCCATGGTAGGACCTTTTCAGCACACGATGAGAAGCAAGGAGACAGGAAATTTAAGCCTATTGATTTTTTTCTCCAGTTTTACCACTCTCTGCAGATCCTGCAGGATCAGTTTCATGTTTCAAGTCATGGGGTGATGACTCATCCCAAGGGTGTATCCTGTGGCTGCTCTGCAGCTGCTGGAAGTAAAAGCCCGGGATGAGAAACCATGAGGATATTCCCCTACATCAACATCCAGGTACCCAATGCCACAGGATCATTTTACCTCGAGTCATTAGCCTGAAATCCCTGCCAAATAATGCTCTCATCTCAATTAGACTCTGCAGGGAAGTGCTATCAGGTTGAAATAGTTCAGAGTGACCTTGGCTTTCAAGTTCTTAGTTTATAAACCAAGGAAGAACCACCTTGAAAGGAGAGTTTGTTAATACAGAAAGACATCTATAGTGGGAAAAACAATAATCTGTTTTTTATCAGCACTGTATCAGGTCTGATCAGTATCGGTAATCAAACCTGGAGCCTTGAGCATGGACACACCCCTGTGACCCAGCCTTGGGTTCCAGAAAATGCACCTGGGCTCACCTGCACGTCCCCAGAAGTCGGGCTGTGATAAGCCCTGCGGAAGATCTCTGTAATGTTCCTGAGTACGTCCATGGTGGACAGCAGGTCCCCACTGTAGCTGGTCCCATCCTGGGAGATTTCCACGAGGTTCTGGAGCACATCTGACAGCCCGTCTCCCATCAACCCACGCTGAGCTTTGGACAGGTGTTCCCTGGTCTGAGAAACAGAAAAGAAACGTGAGAAACACTTTTAGGGACAGTCAAAGTCACGTTAATGAGCTCAGTGAAGGAATTGCTGGGGGAAGGTTTTTGACCTTCCTCGCAGTTCGGGGTGCAGATTAGATGAGTCTGACAATCTTTGCTGGCCTGAGAGCTCTTGATATTTTTAAAATGATAGAAAAGAGTGATAGATTCTAAATTATATTCTAAGTGGTTCTAAAATGACAGAGAACTGAAATTTCCTGTTTGCCCATGAAGAAGAAATTGTCCTACTACGAAGTTTCTTCTGTTCATAACCCAGCAGAATATTTTTGCCCCAAAACCTTGTTTTCTTACAACCAATTTGGAATTATTTTAGGACAGTCTGTACCTTACCCTGAACAGGAGAAGTCAGTTCTCCTAAAAGCCCCAGGAGACCAGCAGAAATTCTTCACAACAGTGAATTTAAAAGTAACAAAAAATAAGATGCTTATTTAAAAGCGATACAGTCACAGCGATATTTAATGGTAATGTGATATGAAAGGCTTGGAACCCAGATTCTGCCAAGCTGGATATTAAAATATCCTGAAAGGAGCAATCCCTTGTCCATGAAGTGCCTGTGCATCACAAGGTAAGCAGAAAAAACAGTAAGAGAAAATCAAGGCACGGCTGGAAACTCCTTTTTTCTTCTTTTTTGTAATTATAGCCATGTCACAGTCATTGGGGAGGATCCCGAACCTGCTGAGCTGAGGGAGTGGGGCTGCCTTACCATCATCTGTATGTTCCTGTAATCAATGGAAACACACTTGATGTACGTTGGAGGCTCCCAGTAAGCAATGCCTTCTTCATCTAAGATGCATCTTCGAAGGATCAGCCCTGGAAGATGAACGAAACAAATATGGGAGCGAGGACAGGACAAAAGGCCAGGAATTCATGGGACATTAACTTTTGTCATGGGTAGGAAGTCATGGGACAAGAGGACACAGCTTCAAATTGTGCCAGGAAATGTCTGGAATGGATATTAGGGAAAATTTCTTCACTGAAACGGTGGTCAAGCATTGGAACAAGCTTCCCAGAGAAGTGGTGGAATCGTCATCCGTAGAAGTGCTCAAAACACGCGTAGATGTGGCGCTCAAGGACACGGTTTAGTGGTGGGCCTGAAAGTGCTGGGTTAATGGTTGGACCTGAGGACCTTAGAGATCTTTTCCAACCTTCATGATTCTTTAGAGATCACCCAGAACTGGTCAATGCATCCATTCAGACCCAGCTACCAGCACAAAGGGCATCAGAGGCACCTGCAGATGCCTGAACAACACCTGCAAGCTTGTAGGGAGGATTACCTTTATTTCCTTCTCCTGCCTTTTATTATTGCAGGGCGGCAGAAGGAACTGGGCAGGAAAACAAAAATGAACAAATTGGACGTGGCTAGTCAGGGTGAAGGGAAGGTTTCTTCTCCTGCCCTGGATGGCAGCATCTTTCCTGGCTCGGGAAGCCCCACGAGCCTCCCCAGGTGGTTTGGTCTGGTACTTGCAACTAAAGCAGGGCTTGTGCTGCCCACACAGCCTGGAGGGGAATAAACACCCGACAGCACCAGTTTTGCATCAGCTGAAACTCTCTGAAAGCTGCTTCCAGTCCTCCCTCAGGCTTTCCCTCAGCTGCAATCCACAGAGGGGTTTGCAGTGGTAATCACATGCCTTGTGATGCAGAGAAAGAGGAAGAGATCGGAGAGGAGGAAAGGGAGAGGGATCACCCTGTCCCAGCCACCATGATGCCATTTGGAGTCTCTGAGGATCAGGTTTGCTGGGTTTGAAATCCCACTGCCGCTGCCAAATGATTCAGTGACCATTCCATGGTTACAGCCCTCCTAGGACAGCATTGGGGATGACACTGACTGTCCCAGGCTGAGTCAGAGAGATCTGTCTGTACCCAACCCTCTCCCTCAAATGAAATAAAACCTTTACATTAATTATTGACACTGCTGCCCCTATTTCTGTTCCTGCCTGGCGGTGAGGAACATCCAGCTGAGGACAAATCCCACCACCAGCCTGACCTCCTGGAGCCTTCTCTGCACTGCCTTCCACTCCTTAGGGAACACATGGCCACAACAGGTAACACCTGGATGCCCAGATCCTTTCACTTCACACCACCGCGATCAAAACATCAATGAAATGTTTGGAGGGGTGCTGAGGTTTCTAAGTGTAAGTGGACAACAGAATTCAGATTTCCTGCTCTCATACAGCTCTGGAGAGAAACACAACACCCAAGTCTAGAGGATTCTAACGAAGCCCCATCTCCTTTGCAAAGTTATGTGTAGATAACGGAGGGAACATATCCCAGTATTCCTTAATTTCAGACTCGTCCCAGAACCAGGCAGTGTGTGGATGGAAACCACCTCAGATTGTCCAGCAACAACTAAGATGTTTTTGCTTAACAGTGAAAACAAAAACCCAGACAGGGTTGATTTAGCCCTGGACAAAGGGAGGGAAGTCCACGTGCTTGTCCTGTCCTCCCACCACCAGGTTCTCCTCACCTAGGACGCAAAGGATGAAGGATCCCCTGAGGGAGGGCCACCTTCCCACCACGCAGTCACCCTTACCGGTGGCATTGCGGGGACACCGGACGGCTGCAGCATCCCCGGCTGGCGTCTCTTTCCAAACCACAGGGCCAAGACTCTCCTCATCACAGATTTCGTGGGGCTCTGCCAGGAGAGAAAAACTCCGTTGGTAAAGCTTCCTCTTCAGCAAGGACACGGAAAAGGGAGTGGAAAGAGGAAATATGGGAGCATGGTCTGGGAGCCAGGAGGCCTGGAGCTGCACTCCCAGCTCTGCAGCTGCTCGGTCCCTCACTAAATCACTTCACCTCTCCGGAATTTGCTCTGCCCGTCTGAAAACTGGGCATTCATCCATTCCGAGGATTAGCTCACTAAAATCCACGGGGAAGTCCACTCACATCCTTGCCTTGTGGCAGCTCTTTGCAAGAAAACTGCTGTTGCTACCCTCTACTGAAGAGTTTTATTTCTTAGCTTTTAATGGGCGGATCTTTTGTGGGTGAACTCCATGGCTCCAGACTCCACGTCTTCCATTCTTCAGGGTCGCCACCTTCAGTGTTGGATGTATCTAAAATGAGGCCTGGCATGAGTCAGTGGAGTAAGCATGAAGGAAAGAACAAGTAAATGAAGAGACAAGATGGACACATCCCCTGGGTGGTCTTCATTCTGCCTGCTTCCATTTTGTGCATAAAAGGGAGAAGATCTGAGCCCCAACCAGTTGTAATTGCATCAGCAGCTCATTTCCAAACACTGCTGCAGAGCCCAGGAGCCTGCAGAAATGTGTTTTGAGACATCCCAGAAAAAAAAAAATCATTGTAAGGAGGGTTTTGGATGCTTCTGTCTGTGGGTGGAGCTGAGTTGGTCCCAGAGTCGGTGGGATCTGGGAGAAAAACATTCACCACGGGAGATCTTTGTGCTAAGAAACTCATTATTTACAACATGTAAAGCAGAGGGAGCCATGAGGATGGTGTTAAAGCTATTTGTCACTCCTGAGGGAGGGGAGGAGAAAAAACTTGATTTAGTAGTTTTTGATTACAGTTTTTATTCATTGCGCATGTAAAAATACCGATAAATAGGACGCTGAATTTGTGCTTGCAGCTGGTCAGGACATGTCCCACCACCCAGGGACCAGCCTGGCTGTGAGGAAGGCTCAGACCTTAAATGATAGGCATGGCAAGTCCTGCTTCTTTGAAGAACTCCTACAAGACCCAACAAGCTGCCTGCACATCACTGCTCCTGCAGGCAGGATCCAAGGCTGCGTGGTTTCAGCCCCAGCTGCAGTTCAGAGATGGATTCCTCCCCAGTAGATGCTGGGAATGAATAAGTTGCACTCTCTGCTTGGAAACAGATGCTCCTTCCCCTGGTTTAAAGTTCCCGTGTGAGTAATCACGGTTGTGATGGAACCCCCGAGGGCAAGCGGGGCCCCAGCAGTGCTCTGCACACAAGCAGGACTCACCCCTGTGCCAGCAGCTCGTGGCTTCTGTAGATAAGCCAGAGCAGGGGCGGAAAGGAGGCAGATCCATTTCCAGCCTGCTGACATGGAGCTGTGGGGCAGGGAGATTGAATCACCCAGTTGTGACAGCACTTGGTCACCCACAGAGCCTGTCCCAGAGCAGGGAGTGAATTCCAAACTCCTGTCCCATGGACCAGTGCTTTGACCACGGTCACAGATTGTCCCATGGTTCACAGGAGGGTTCTGGGGTGTGGAAGCTTCCAGTACCCTCGGCTACCAAGCAGCAGAGCACACCATAAAGCAGAGAGGGAGAACGTTCACATCTCTCCTCCCCTTTCTCCCCCACTGGCCTGTCAAAACTTCCCGGTCTCGTCACCCCTGCAGTGTCCCTGGGGACCGCTGAGGGATGCTGTGGATCAGAGATGCTCTTTAAAATTACACTGATTGGAGTTGTCTTGCCAGTGAGCGCAGGAGCAATTCCCAGGCCAGGAGAGAATCATTTCATCCTTTCCTTTTTTCTTCTTTTTTTTTCTTTTTGATGTTGCTTCACAACAAAATCTCTTTTACCAGAGTAACCTATTTGCACTGGGAGATTTTAATAACTAACCCAATTAAGTTCAATTCTTCTGCTCAAATCAAATCACGCCAGCATTTGATACTTTCTGGAGAACAAATTGAGCGGGTTTATTTTTAGCCTCTGATGTTTCCCCACCTTTTCCTTCCCTTGCAAATTAACAACTGCAGCGAGACCCTTCTGGCTGTGAACCCTGGCAGGCCCCAGTGCCTGAGACTTGCCTTTTCCTTTTGAGCACTGCACAGGCATCAACCCCTGCAGAACGAGAAGAAAAGATCGGGCTTGTTCTGCCAGGGCCCCAGCTGGCATACACTGAAGCTGAACTAAATCTGCCTCACTCTGCAGACACCACCAGACAACCCGGTGCTAAGATTTTCTGTGGCGAGAGAGAGCTTTGTGGCAGAGTTAGAAGAGATCCTCACACGCCACTGCTAATTGAGAGGCACAGCTTGTAAGGAGAGGTGATGCCTTTTATTGGAGCGTAGCTGGAAAGAGCGGCGAGGCTGTCACACAGCCTCTTTCTCTGTCATCTCTGAGCTGAACGCGCTGGAACTTCCATGCTGAAGTTCTTTGGCTTTCATCTCTTTGTGATGGAGTCTGAGGGGTCAGCTTGGCCTCCACGTGGCAGATCTGCCCCCAGGTACTCCTGCATCAAAACTGCTGCCTCCTGTCCTTTAGGGAGACTCCCTTTTCCAGTAGGAACTCTGGGACACTGCCATGAGAGTCTCTCCTGTCTCTCGCTGAGCTGCTCTGACAATTCATTACCCTTTCAGTCAAAGCTCATGGCCTGTTACGGTCAATGCGATCTGACTGCCAACATCAAAGAGGCCATTGATTCCCCACCAGCGATTTCAGCAGGCCCTTCGACTCAGACTGAGGAAGAAAGCAAAAATGGTGCACAGGCCTTTGTTTTGGTCTCTGCGTAGTCTGCGAGGCAGACAGAGGCATTCCCACTTGGAAGTGTTCGCTCCTGCTTATTTTTCACATCCAAACCCAGGTTTTCATCTGCCCTACAGCTCACTCACCCTCCATTCAGCTTTTGCACTCTGCAAAAGGAGGGTGAGATTTGGGTAAAGCTCTGACAGATGCAGACACAGCTTTTTTTTATAAAATTTCCAGGGGTAAAGGGTGGGAAACAACTACAGCATCCTCAGTACGCAACAACTTCATGGACTTGAGACTCTGATATCAGTTTTTGCTACCAAACGGTTTCTCTTTTCCTCCTGTAACTCTGTGCCAATGAAAACATGAAAATCACCAAGGCAAGACTAGTGGCATTCACCAAATATTCACTGAAACCAACATGGTTGCACTGGATTCTGCAACAGTTAAATCAAAACCTTGTATCTTGTGGGTCATGGGTAGAGTTTTATTGGATTATAACCCTTTGTAGCATTCACATCTCTGACACAGGACATGGGAGCCACTCCCAGAATCCAAAAATCCAAAATCCCCCTCATTCAAAGGAAAGCACAAGGGCTCTGGGGTACGTACCAGGACACTTTCTGTCATTGCACTGCTTGTACTCCTCCTTGGGACCCTGGCACATCTCTCCACCGAAGAAGGGGCCGTAGCACACCCGGTCACGTCTCTGAGTGCCACCTCCACACGTGGCGGTGCAGCTGCCCCACACTCCCCAGGCCTGCCACTTCCCATCCACTGGAAACAAAAGGAAAAAAGAGGAGAGAAACAGCCTGTTAGGGCCCAAACTTCATCTGCAACAGAAGGAGCCAAGGTCCCAAGGTGAGCAGAGGAACAAAGGGTGAGTAGGGCAGGGTTTGGTAGGAAGGGAGGTCTCCTGCCTCAGGTCTTTGTTTGATCTTCAATTGACATTAAATCAGAGTGTTCCCATTCCCATCCCCTCAGCCCTTTAATAGTCCAAGGGTGGTTTTGTGTTTCTCCTCAGCACCTCCACGCTCTGCAAAAACAGCCCTATCTCTTTCCTCAGGCTGAGATTTGGGGCTGTGCTCCTGAACACTCTTCCCATGGGCAGGGATTCGACCTGGCAGCCACATCTTCCAGGCCAATTCCATATCTGGAGTTCATTTGGGATGTAAAATGCATGTGTGAAAATAGCCCTTCCCAGAGAAGGTCTGGCTCAGGGATTTAGAGAGACCAGCAGAGCCCTTGGGTAAAAAAACCATGAAGAAACATCAAATAAGCCTCCTTCCAGCTGTTTCCATTGCACGGATGCTTCATGTGCCTTGGAAAGAGGTTTGGGATGTTGTCTCATCTCACTGTGTTTTCTCCCAGCATCTTTCCAGATTCAGTGGAAATGTGACTTCTTTTATGTTAACAATGACATTTATCAAAATGCTGCTTCTTTTACATTAACAATTGCATTTATCAAAGCACCACAGAAATGTTTATTAGCCCTCACAACAAGCCTGCAAGGCAGGGAAACATTCTGCTCTGCTGCACCACAACAACTCGGTGACAGAACTAGAACAAGGCCCAAGTCTGCTCCTTATTATTTGGGCTTTAATTCTGAGTTACCACATCATCTTGGGTTGAATAATTCCCTTTGGGAGGGTGGGACATCCACGTCTTCTCCAAGTAGACAAAAATTACCAAAGAAGAGGGGCAGCACCAGATTATGGTGCTTTATTTAGTGACATTTTGTGCAGTGGAAGGTATGACCTAAGTTGCTTTGACAGACAACTCTGGAATCAGTGGGACGTGGTCGTCTAAAAAAGAGTTCTGAAGCCCCTTTTTGTCTTTGGAGGTCTCCATAAGTTGCAAAGAATGAGTGAGATACCCAAAATATCAAAACGTACTTGAGACCATGCAGGAAAAGCCAATACCTGTGTTAAATACTGCAGATAATGGTGCCACTAGAGGGTAAAGGGGTTCCCTGAGGAAATAGGTAGACCAGCATGAATTCCAGTAGGAATTATTATTATTGTTGTTGTTGTTGTTATTAGTGTTGTTATTATTGTTACTATTATTGCTGTCATTATTATGATTTTGAGTCACAAGTGAGTAAAGTAAGCGACAAGTCTTATACAGACATGAACAAAGGCTTTATTGTGCCAGACCTTCTCACTGATAAGGTTTAAAGCTGAGGTACAATGGAGGATTCCCTGTTTGCTTCAGATATAACTGGGAACGTTGAAATGGTAGGAGGAGAGGAATAAAACAAAAAGAGGAGGGAAGTTGAGGCCCTGTGGAGGCAAGGGAAGGGTTTCATTGAAATTTTCTTGGGGGTTTTTTAAGCCTGTGCTGAAAAGCTGAAATCTAAGATAAGAAAGACACATTCCCTGCGGGCAATCACTCACCTCTCTGGGGTCTCCTGAAACATTTGCCAGCACTGGATTTTGGCTGGCATGGTCTGTTGGAATGATCCAGACCTTCTTTTTAATGCACGGAAAAGGGTGCAAGTCTTCCCCAAAGAAGCGTTTTACTGGGACTGCAGAGGAAGATGGCCCAAGAGAAAGAAAAAGTCATTGGTCACCAACCTGGGCACTGGCGCAGGAAGCAGTCCCGGGTCTCCACCCAGTGTCCCTGGCACTCGGCTCCGCCGTAGGAGGGTCCGTTGCACTCCCGCGTCCGCTGCTGGGTCCCGTTGGAGCAGGAAGCGGAGCACGAGCTCCAGCTCGACCACTCGTTCCAGTTGCCGTCCACTGAGTGGCCCAAAGAACGAAAACGAGCGGAATGTGAAAATCTTTCCCTCTGGAAGGAGCCATGTGGCAAGAGCCTCTGGCCTTTGCCTACCAGGGACTAAGGTGGGAAGGACAAAGAGTCGCAGAGCTTGAGAGAGGGGACAGAGCATCAAAAAAAGTTTGGGCAACTGTGGCAACAGGGATTTTTGGGACCCTCTGTGGCCTCCAACAGTCCTGCAGGATGCAAGTGCGGTAACATTTCAATTTTTATGTTCCACGCTCTACATGACACCGTAAAAGTTGAAATTATTGATATTGCACATTCCAACATGAATGTCCAAACTATTGCTAAACACAACATAACATCACACCAGAGGACATGGCTCATGCTTTCACTGAACACTTTGAAGAGATCAGTGACATTACTGTGGCATTTCCCATTCGGGACCATCAGCACTTTTTTAAGGAACCCATTTTTCAGCAAAGCAGTGCATGAATCTGCGGAGCGTGAATTTTCTCAAGCATGAAAATGCTGTGTTTTTCATTCAAGCACACCTAGAAACTCGAATCACAGTGTTATTGACAGGAATCCACCATTCCTCCTGGCTGGGAAATGTGGGAGCGAAGGTGTGCTCCAACAGAAGACCAGGAGCAGGGTGAGTGTGTGTGGCCAATGTACTCCTCTCACAGCTGAATTAACTCTGACAGGCTGGAGATGTTTCTGCCCAGCAGTGTCTTTGATAATTAAATAAAGGAAAGAGGGACAAGGGAAGTTATGATAGGGACGGGTTTGGAGATAAATAGGAATACATCTTTTATCATGGTATGGACTGAGGCAATCCCAAGTGTGGCAGTTACACCCTAATTGGTCCCTGATCAACAGATCCATCACCCAGTCTGCTCTTCCTGGTGCATTTTTCTCATTAACAGTGGTCATCATGCTCTGTTTAGATCTAATTAGCTGCTAGATCTCACTCGGGAAAAACAACCTGAATCCCTGAAAAGTCTGAATTCTGGCTCAAATCACATTGCAGCTCTTGTTTTTTTTTGGCTTTGTTTGTCCATCCAAGAGAAATAAATGCTAACTGGCCCCCCGTGTAATCTGCAAGGAATTGATCAGCCCTGTGTAATCCCCACTGCAGCTGAGCAGCTTTTTGTTTGCAAACTCTGTGAAAAAAATGTTAAAAACATCCAAATGAGCAACTGTTAACTCAAGGGGGATCACAAGGTGTGCAAAATCAGGCAGGCATAAAGGGATTTCCAAAAGGTGCGTGTTTTTAACAATCCAAAAATTTGTGTTTGTATTGTGCATAAATTCAAGGCTTCGTGCCAGTGCCTATCAATCCCAAAGAAGGGAAATGAAAACATGGTGTTTGACAGGTGGTTGTTTTCTGGAAATGATCCAAAACTCTGCAAAGTAAATCCTACCAGGTACAAATTAGTGTGGCTTTTCTGGATGAAGGTTATGCTGTTGAATTTCCATGAACTGATCATAAAATCACAGGATGGTTTGGGTTGGAAAGGTAAAGATCATTTAATTCTACTCCCCTGCCATGGGCAGGGACACTTCCACCATCCCAGGCTTCTCCAAGCCCTGTTCAGCCTGGCCTTAAATACTTCCAGGGATGGAGCAGCCACAGCTGCTCTGGACAACCTGTGCCAGGGCCTCACCACCCTCACAGGGAAGAATTTCTTCCTGATAATGATGGCATCCATCCTTCATTAACATTCCCCTATGTTGGAAAAGTGAGATTGCATTTCCCACATTAAATTTGACATTTACCCAAAAAATCGCCTTTAGCAAAAAAAAAGTTGAATTTTTTCAACAACCTCCCTGCTGCTGGTGATTGGCACCTTATCAGGAGTGCAATCATTTGGAGGTAGGAAAATAAAACATCCAAATCTATAATTTGGTTGTTTGGTGAGGAATTTAGAACAGGTAATTTCCTTGTACTTATTCATAGGCTGTAATTTCAGAAATGTTTTTTAAAAAGGAGGAACAAAGGTGGCCGTGTTGTCCCTCCAGCCACTCGCACTGATGCAAAGATGTCTCTTGGTCAAGGTGCTGAGGGCTCCCATCACAGCCACAGCCAAGAACTGTTTGGTGCCACGATTACCCCACAGTGGGTTCTATCAAAAATGTTCATTTTCTGGAGGAGCCCGTGAGGAGACAGGCATTGTCTTCCTCCTTTTTCCTCTTCCAAGGACTCGGGGCTCAGCCTGTGGCATCCACAGCTCCTGAGGAACAAAGGCTCTGTTGTCCCTGCAGCAGAGCATTTTTATCAGCTGTAGCAATAAATCCTGGGAGCAGGGTGGCAATGAACACTGCGAGTGTCTGGGGTGTCAAACGCCCATTGTTGTGCTTCAATGATTCCCCCAACACCGCTCTCATTTGGCGCTGCCAAGCTGCTGATTGCCTTTGTGGCACTAATTGGAGCTGAAGCCTTGCAGTTGGGCCGCTTGTCTTTTTCACCACTGTTTCGGTCGCCTATTTATTTGTATTTAAATTAATTATGGATCAATGTTAACTCAGGGTATGCTTTATTACCCAAGCAATGCCAGCTCTCACTTCTTAAATTTGTCTTTTTATGACAGAGTCAATTTGGTGTCTGGGAGGTTCTTATTCCAAGTAGAGTCTTCTGGACAGCGGCCAAATATCCAAGGATAGTTACTTGGAGTGAAAAGTCGATGGGAAATGCCAGGAGGCTTCTCACTGTTTTCATGAAGTTCTCATCCCTCCCACAATCCCTCTCCTCCTCCGGGGACATAATAATGTCTCATAATGATTCTCATTAAGCTGGAAAAATGTCAGTTGACTTTATCCAGGGATAGGGAGGGAGTTTTGGGGAGCTCCCTTGTGTACAGGTCGTGTTCACCAGGACACCCAGAGTTAAATTAAGGGGGCCTATTAACTCAGGGCTTGCCAGAGGAAAGAAGCCCCTGGAGCATAAGTGGATTTCCAGGTGGTAGAAGTTATTCTATCTTGAGGTTCTTTCTGATGTTTCAGAGCAAAATCAAGAAGAGGCATTTGGAAGTAAAATTTGGAAGTACTGAAAAGTTTAATTTTGGCATGGAAGGCTATCAGGAGTCTTTTAGTCCATCTCACCACCCAGAGCAGAATCAGCCACAGAGAAAACTTGCATATATATTGAATTAATTCCCAGACAAGTAAAACTGTTAATTAATTCCAGCACAATGAACCCAGTCAGGCAAAATAACTTTAAACCATTCAGTGGGGAGAGCAGGTGAGAAGCTCAAGATGGTCTTGGAAATAGCAGTGATAGCCAGGTCCAACCCATGTAAGGTGTCCTCTGCAAGAGACCACACAGGGGAAATCTGAACCTGAGACATCCCTGAGCTGAACAACCCCAGAAAGCACCTCTGGGTTGCTTCTTCAGTGAGTCCTTTCCTCAGGATCCTCCATGCGGTGGTTCAGAATTTCATTGGGGTCATCTATGGGCCCTAAGGGCATCTGAGCTGGGGAGACCTGCTGGAGGGGAGGTTTCAGATCTGTCACTGTCCCTACCTGGACAGAGAGCGATGTTGCAGAACTTGGTTTGCTTCTCCGGGCCCTCACAGGGGTTCCCACCGAACTGGGGGGGTTTGCAGGTGCGGGTCCGATCCCTGTAGCCTCTCCCACAAGTGGAAGAGCACAGGCTCCATGGAGACCACTCGTCCCAGGTGCCGTGCACTGCAAGGGAAGCAGAAGAAGTGATTTTTCTTTTTCAGAGGAGGTCTGAGGAAGTGAGGGAGCCCACAGGGCACAGCTTCTTCCCACCCGGAACGAGCAGCGTGTGGGAAGCTGGAGAACAACCCAAAATGCGCAAGAGGAACATCAAGTACTTCTTATGCTTTGATATCGACACCAAGTGTCTGCTTGTTCCAGTCTTTGAAATAAACCACAATGTACTTCTAGTTGACCTTTTCAGATTTTTGAGCCAACGTGGCATTTTTTAAGCAAAAGATAGATTTAGCTAGAAAGGGATAAAACCCCATTACCCTTAGGGAAGCATCATCACCATAGTTTTGTTGCTTCTTGCCCTTTTTTCTCTCCCTCCAAACATTTTTTTCATCTAATTCTCAAAGACTACAATATTTTAAGGCTTTCAGGAAAGATGTAGTCTGTCTACTGATTGCTCTCATAGGTCAGTGGCACCTCAGAGGCAAAGCTAGGGAGACTCCAAAGAATAAAATGGAATGGGCAGCATTCTCCAAGATTGTTCAAGCCATCTCTGGTAGCTCCTGGAATTAGACATCTAATCGATTTTAATCTAACCTAATTAGCCTTCTAATCTATATTAATCTAATCTTCTCCAATCTAATCTAATCTAATCTGGCCAAGTTATTTATGGAATTTTAGTCACTGTAATCTCCAGAGGCCAAATGTTGAAAGAATGCACTGATCTCTCTTAAGGGACTTCATCCCTTCCAGCTTTACCAGAGAAGCTAATGCCAAATCAATAATTCTTTAGGAAAAGAAGAAACTCCAAAAGAAGAAACCAAAAAAAGCCAGGGAGTTTTCCAGTCCTTCATCAGTTGCTAGCAGTGACTTAGCCCAGTGTCACGAAATGGGGTTCAAAACTAATTCTTATCAGGCATCTTTCATAATAAGAGATAACCAGAAGAGGAAATACAGGAGAGAACACAGACGGTGATTTCACCATCATAGAATTGTTTCTGAACAACGATGTTGCTTGTCAGGAGAAATGAATAATACATCAAGTTTAACAGCATAACTCTCCAAAATAATCATAGAAACATAGAATAGTTTAGGTTAGAAGGGACCTCAAAATAATTTCATTCCTGCCATGGGCAGGGACACTTTCCACTATCCCAGGTTGCTCTAAGCCCTGTCCAACCTGGCCTTGGACACTTCCAGGAATGGGGCAGACATGGCTTCTCTGGGCAACCTGTGCCAGGGCCTTACCACCCTCACAGGGAAAGATTTTTTCCTAACATCCAATCTAAACCTACTCTCTTTCAGTGCAAAGCCATTCCCCTTCGTCTTGTCATTACACACTCTTGTAAAAAATCCCTCTCCATTTTCTTGTAGGCTCCAGGCTTCCCAGAATGTCCTTTTTCATCAAAATTGTTCCCGACCTGGAAACACCCCAAAGGGCACCTGCCTGCAGGTATACTGAGTTCATGGACTTCAGATAGCATGGAATTGTCCACACCATGCAAAGCAGGTGCCCATCTCTTGGTGCTTGGTCCAGCCGGAGTCTCTGTATGAGGCCTTAAGGCAGAAAGAGAAGGAACAGGGAACAAAAACCGTCTCCCTCCAAGAATTACAGGATCACAGAATGGTTTGGAATGGAAGCGAACTGAAAGATCATCTAATTCCAACCGCTTTCCGCTAGACCAGGTTGCTCCAAGCCCCATCCAAGCTGGCCTTGGACACTTCCAGGGATGGGCAGCTACAGCTCTTCTGGGCAACCTGTGCCAGGGCCTCCCAGAAATATCCCATTGGAGATACCACAGGCAGCTGAAGTCCCTCCCCTGCTGCCCGCCAATACCTGGGCACACGGCAGAGTTGTTGCACTGTCTCTGCTCCCGGAGAGGGCCACTGCACTGGGTGCTGTAGGAAGACGAAACGCAGAACCTGGTCCTGGTCTGCCAGCCCTCCCCGCAGGTGGTTGAGCACACACTCCATGGGGACCACTCCTCTGCTGCGGGGTCACCTGTGGGGGTGGGAACAGAAGGTGAGGATGTGGCATCCTTGGATCTCCAGGGATCTTCAGGCATGAAATTTCCAAGTTACACTTGGCCAGTTGTGAGATCTGTGAGGCTGCAATGTGTCCTGCAGGTGGGGTGACAGGATGGGTGGGAGGGTGTGAGGGCGCTGGGGAGAAAATGTGAGAGTTGAGAATGGGCTAAAGGGGTTTTTTGGGTACTCTGTAGAGCTGCAACACACACGCGCATATGAAAAAAAATATAGGAAGGATGCCGTGGAAGCATCAGGGCACTGGGGAGAGCAAACTCTGCCACCGAAGGTGGTGTAGCCTCTTCAGAACCTTGTGAGATGGGATACGGCACCTCCTCCCAGAGATTGTACTACCAAGGATTAGACTGATAAATGTATCCCTAAATTGTTCAGTTTTAAGGATTCAACCCCTTCTCCTGCCTTCTCACAGCCCCTGCCAGGGCAGATTGGCACAAGAAGCTGACAAAGTAGAAGGTGACGGTGCCTAAGAAGGGTCAGCTGATGAAATCCCGCGAAGTTTTCTTGGCATCTCCTTTACCTGTGCAGATCTGCTGTGAGCATGTGACACAGAACAAGGTTGACTCTTCCAGGGCACCGTCACACAGTCCCTATCAACTGCTTATCTGATGGGGCAGCATTGGAAAGGCAACGAAAAATATCCCATTGATGGGAGTGAAAAGCACTGAGATGTATTCCCTTTGTAACTAATATCCCTGCTGGGGCTGTTCCAGCAGCCACAAATAAGTCACCCTGAGTGCAAAATGAGCAGGGAAAGGAGGGTTTTCCATTAGTTTTCACAGGCAATATTCTACGCTTTGACAAAACGCTTCTCTTCCCCACATAAAAATAAAAAGCTGGCTATGTTCCACTTAATTAAGCCATGCATTGTTTGGGTTTCCAGATTTTTCATGGGTTGCTAACAATTACACATAATAAACCTGGGATGTTACATTTGGTATGTGTAGAACACAGGCATATGGCAAAAAATAAGCACCAGCACAACAGAGGGGCAACCTCTTCTCGTGACAGATTCTTCAAAACCTCAGAGTGCCCCGTGTCTCATCCCAAATGGATGCATTTGTCAGACTGTGGGTGATAAGAAGTACCACAGCACTGGGTGGAATAGGTGAATATGATGCCAAGGGTCATCCAGCCTGGCAGCCGGCACTTGGATGTGCTATCCCACACCACCACCCCATTCCCAAAGAAAGCTGGGCACAGGATGCCGTATTAAATTGTCCAGCTGCAACGTGGAGCGGGAAAGAGACTCTGCAGCTGCAGATCTCAGTGAGGGTTATAAACCAGCTGCATGAAAATATCAGAGCAGGAACTGTGGTGGGGACTGTAAAAGCTGGAGGCCACCAAATTTCCCAATATTGCCTAAAACTGTGCGTGTCTGGCTTTATCCTGGAGGTGATATATTAATTTATTTATTTATATATATTTACTACTGTTTTCCACATGCAATGAAATTTCATGCAGGATTTCAAGCATTTGTGGCTCCCATCAATCTGCTCTTTGGGATTTTTGGTAGTTATCTGTGTTGTTTGGTTTGTGTCGTGCTTTGCAACACGTCTGCCTTGAACGTCTCCTGTCATTCCAGAAGCTGGGAATTAAAAATACAGCTCCTGATTGGAGTTTGTTGAATTAATATGTGTTGAGGGGAAAAGTGTAGAGGAAGACCTGCTCTTGCTGTAAAATGCACAGACTTTCACTCCTTCGTTTATTGTCTGGACACAGGAAGAGGTGGAGGTGAGGATCGATCTTTCCCGACCTCATCTGTGCCATTGCAATGATTGTCATGAGATGTAGCTGCTGTTGTTCATTAAGCCAAAGTTGCTCAAAACCATCTCGCTTCACTAACCTGCCCAGCTGGTCCCAGTAGCTGGTCCCATTTAGATGAAAGTTATGGACCCCTGGTCTTTCCCTGGGACGTGTAGGAGATGTTTGTGTGTTTTGAGGCTTTGGGGCTTCAGGAAAACATCAGTCCCATATCCTGTTTCACAAGAATTAGATCTCCTGGTAGAGAGAAAACTGCATTTCCATGGCAATTTTCCTGCCTTTACAACAAGGAACTCAATCAGCTCTGTCAGACCCAGAGTCCTGCCACGCTCCAAGCTCACCACCAGCAAATTACATTTATGATACCATCACTGTTATGGTACCATCACTTCAGCATTTGCCATTCGCAGAGCCCCAGACTCCAGAAGATTCCTCTTTGGCCCACAGATCTCAACCATTCCTGCTCCCTTGCCTGCTCAGATGCTCCATGAACCAGCGATGCCGTTGCATTTCTCCATCAACCTTGAGCAACCTCTCCAGTTCTGCATCCAGCAGCCCCCAGTCCCTCAGTGCCGGGTAGCTGGGGGTTATTGGTAGTTAAACACGTCAAGTTTGGGTCCCAAAATCTTTGTGGGAGGCCAGAGGTGAGACAGGGGAAAGGCGGGACGGAGACACAGGGGCCTCCTCCACCAGCAGCTCACAGCTTGGAGAGCTCACCATGCCACCAACCTCCCCCTCAGACCCGGCTGGGGTTTTGCAATCTCTGTATTCAGACGAGTTACTGTGTCACTGGATGAATGAATGGCATCTTTGAACCAAATTCCACCTCTCCTACCTCTCTCCTCTTCATTATTTCTGGCTTTTGCTCTTTCACAGCAGAAATAGCTGTGCTTAGAGGTAAATCTCCTCAATTATTGTCCCTCACATTGCACGAATCCCTGGCTTTTAAACCCATAATAGTTTATATTTTAAGTGCTGGTGACTCCCTTGGGCTTGGTGTCATTCTGAACCAAGCCATTTATCTCAGTCCGCTGGGACATTGCGTCCAGCCTCGTCTCAAACCTTGCACAAATTTAACTAATTTTCAAACCGAGCGAGACCCAGTTCTGAGACACTCTCAGGCAAGAGACAAATTCGCTCTCTACTCAAGAGAAGCACAATAGTGCCCATCATCAAAACTATGAGTGAGAAGAATTTCTGCACTCCTGTGGGTCAAATGGCAGCGAATGCAAATTACTGAGTGAAGTATATTGCGATTATTCATCCCAGAAGTGGATTCTGACTCTGTTTCTTGATATAATGGCGAGAAGTCTACGATGCTCATTGGGTTTGAAAGCTGCCTTTTCCAGCTCAGTGCTGTTTTATAATTAGACCTGCCAGAGATTAGAGAATCGTGGAATAGTTTGGGCTGGAAGGAACCTTAAATACCATCTGGTTCCAACCGCCCTGCCATGGGCAGGGACACCTTCCACTATCCCAGGTTGCTCCAAACTTCATCCAGCCTGGCCTTGGACACTTCCAGGCATGGGGCAGCCACAGCTTCTCTGGACAACCTGTGCCAGGGCCTCACCATCCTCATAATGAAGATTTTTGTTCTAATATCTAATTTAAATCTGCCCTTTTTCAGCTTAAATCCATTCCCCCTTGTCCTGTCACTCCATGCCCTTGTCCAAAGTCCCTCTCCAGCTCTCTTAGAGAATCTTTAGGCACTGGAAGGGACTCCAAGGCCTCCCCAGAGCCTTCCCTTCTCCAGGCTGAACAGCCCAAAGTCTTCCAGCCTGTGTTCATAGCAGAGGAGCTCCAGCCAAATTTGTCTTCACCCCCAGAGGAGAAGGGGCAAGCCCTGCCCCGCATCATCACTGGTGCCTGCAGGCAGCTGTCTCTGCAGGGTTGGCTTTTGGTTAGTCCTGTGATGCCCCAGACTAGCCTGGGGATTAACAGGAGTGACCCACAGGATTTCGCAGGGCTCAGTACCCCACTCGAAGTGGGCAGCTGGCCCTTGCTGCTCCCACAGACACAGCTGCAGCAGCTGGAGAGGGTCCAGCAGGAGCCTCAGAAAGGGACACGCTGGGTGTTAATCCATGAGGATTAGCACTGCAGCCCAGGTTCATTCCAGCTCCTGGCTGCGGTGTCCCCATCAGTGCCTGCAGCTGCTCCATGACTCTTCTTCCCTCGGCACTAACAGAGCAGAACATCCCTGCCATCCCTCTGCCAGGAGCCCTTTCTGTTCTGGGGTCTGACATCTCCCCATGTGCGAGACGCCTCTCTGTTCACATCCTGCTGCTGGCAGAGTCCTCCTGGAAGCAGCCTGTGGGCTGAGCCATTCCAGGGACCTGCTGGGCTGGAGCTGGCTCCTGTGCTGCTGCTGGGAGAGGCACGTGGGCAGCCAGCAGCACCCTGGCTGAGAGCACGGCCCTGCCAGAGCCTGGGGGCCAACAGGACCTGGACACCAGGGATGTGAAGGGCTGGCAGGAGAAAATGCTGCTCTTCGGCTGGGCAGGGCTGTCCCCTCATCCACAGTCCTTATGGCTGGCATCAGCTGATCTTTGTATTTCATCTTTTTCCAGGTCTTGAGCAGATTTGAAATGTCTCATTCCCTACAATCTGTGCCCACAGGGAAGACTTGGGCTTTCCACTGGCATCCTCAACTAGAAATTCCCTCTAATCCCTTGCTGGACTGTACCCTCTGCCTGCATCTCCTCCATCCTGATTTCCTTGATCAACTTGTAGTTGGTGCTCCTGGGACAGCGACAGGGGTGTGGGAAGCTTGCAGCAGGACAACACACATCTTCCAGCCCATGCTGCCCTCAGGGATGCCACAGCCCAAGCCAGCCATGCTACAGCGGTGGCCACGATGGCAGGGAGGTCACAGAGATGTCACTGAGCCCAGATCCAGAGATGTCACTGAGCCCTGATCCAGCACCCAGCAGCACGGCAGGAAGAAATGCCAAACTATAAACCAGACGGCTGAGTTACAGGCTGGAACAGGAGCTCTGGGGAAGCACCTGGGGCCAGACAGAGTAGGAACAACAGGGGCCTGCCTTGAAGTGCCTTCCTTTCCTCTGCATTTGGACGGAGAGATTAAGCTCAGCTTTACCAGGTTATAGCAGCGCAAACGTCCTCCCTCTCCTGCAGGTTTTACCAGACTCCAGGGATCCATCCTGCAGGCAGTGGAGCTGCTCCCACTGGAGGCTGCAGAGTCTGTGCAGGGTAGAGAGGAAATTGAGGCTGTGCCCTTCTTTGTGTTCAAAACTACAACCCCAGCAGTTGCCCGGTCACCCCCAGATACTCCACACCGCACGGGTTCCTGATCCTGCGCAGTGGCAAAGTCCTCCTGGGCTGGGTGGAGCACAGGTAACCTGCACCAGAAGGTGACCCTCTCTCACTTATAATCGAATCGCCTCTCTGAAGCCTTTCTAGAGCAGGCAATGCTGGCAAGGTCACTGGGCAGAGATTTTAACCTGAGCCAGGTTCAGCACACCGTGCTTTGCCAGAGATCCCTGATGTGTTGAGATCCTGCCACGACATTCAGCCGTGAAAGGAGAGCACAAAACCTTTCCAGACTGAATCACAGAATCACAGGACTGTTTGGGTTGAAAGGAGCCTTAAAGATCCTCTAATTCCAACCCCCCTGCCACAGGCAGGGACACCTTCCACTAGATCAGGTTGCCCAAAACCCCATCCAACCTGGCCTTGAACACTTCCAGGGATGGTGCAGATCGGACCTGGTGTAGGATCTAGGTCCAATTCATTCCCATCTCATCAGATCACACTGTCTGATATTATTACACATTTTTCCCCTTCCGTGGCAGAAGGGCGGAAGGTCCTGCTGCAGAACCTACCAGAGACAAGTCCTGGCCCAGCACTAAAGACCCAGGGATGGAGGAAACACATCCTGCTCTCTCCGCACCGAGCCCTGCTCACCCTCTCTCACAGGCAATGGCAAGGCATGACATGGACATCAGCAAAGGGGCTGCATTGCAGCAAGGTCAGCTTTGGCTTCATGAACCACGTGTGGCTGGGTAATTCAGACAAAGCAGCGACTCAGAAGTAGGCAGGGTGATGGGAAAGCGCTCTGTGAGATGGATGCTCTCGTCAGGGCTTTGTGTCTGTCCCTTTTTGCCTTCTCTGGCTTGATGGCGACAACACAAAACCCCGTGGGGTGATGGGATGGGAACAAACGGGGTGATGACCATTTGTTCAGCGCGTGACAACACGGGGGGAATGCCGCCCACACTGACCTGGGGGGAAGGAGATGGTTAGGGAGGGGTCATCGAAACAGTGCAGAGAGCCCAGCCCAGCTGGGCAGTGCAGTGACCAGAGCAGTGTCCCAGCTCCAGAGGCCGCTGCGGGAGGTCAGAGCTTACCTATTTGAGGTGCAGGGTACCCGTAGTGCTGCAGTTCGTCAGGGTCCTCTCGCTTTCTGTTATCTGTGGACCTCAGCGATTGGCTTCTGGAATTATAGCGTCCATTGGCTATGGCAAGGTAATGGGTCATGTAAATACACCTTGGTTCACTCTGCAAGATCTTTCACTACAAAGGTTACACGAATTAACGACAGCGACCTGCGACGTTCCCCTGACATGACCACCTGCTTTCCAACCCCAGCACCCCTGGCCATCAGTTTTCCCCGAGGGTTCATCAGCAACCAGCCTGAAAGATGAGTCTGGCTAGTGGTCAAACCCTTTCTTTTTGAGTGAGATTTGGGACCATGCAGAGTATGATCCCTTATGTCTGGTCTTTAATTTCAGTGGTTTTCTAGGGTGTCTGCACTCCTTGCTGAGCTTGTGGAGGATTTATCCTTTTCAGACGTGCTGGCACTGAATCCCACCATCCCTAGTGGTGTTTTGAGATTTATGGTGGTGACTGGCAGTGTCACCAAGCTTTTGGTGAGAAATTCTGCCTTGCAACCTGCCTAGAAATGCCCTGTAGAGGAGCCAGGAAATGCTGAGTGGAGCAGGCAAGTGAGGGCAGGTGGAAAGGAAAGGGATATCTCAATAGAATGTCTCCTTCGCAGACTGTGCCCTGCCACCAGCAACAAGGAGAGAAGAAATTCTGGCATCAGCAAAGTACCAACAGAGCTATAACTGGGAACTTTTTCATCTCAGCGACAGACAAGCTCCTGACCCTTGTGTCCTACTGAAAACCTCCCAGCGGAGCCCACGGTGTTGAGTTCAGAAGGTAAATAATGCATCCACTGTAAATCAAAGGCATTTAACTGTTCCTTCCGAGCCCACGCTACGCCAGCTTTCTGTTTTCATCCCGTGTGGATCAGCCCTGAACTGGCTGGAGGGGAAAACTAAAATTTCTGTTGTCTGTATTATTGGACATGTTGCAACCCTCCCTGTCAAAGAGAGAAACAACCCAGCAATAACAACCAAACCCCATCCACCAGGAGTGCCTGCTGTAAATCAGGAGAGCTCAGCTGACTCCACCGGAGTCACAGGGAATAGCAGAGGGCAGAGCTGAGCCCGAGTAACCTGTGATCTGGCAGCCAATTTGTTTCCAAACAGCAAGTACCAGACAGAAGATCTTTTCCCCCAAGGAGGTAAAACAGTCCAACATCTTTTCAAGAAGTGTGAACTGCCAAGAGATGAAATGGTGACAAATTTGATCCCGGCATCCTGAGAAAATTAATAAAGGTTAATGAAGCTTCAGTGTGGTGGCAGGAGTCTTTATTGCCATCCAAAAAGAGAAAGCAGAGGAGGCAGAGGAATGATTCAGAGAGTCCCTGCCAGGAGCCAAGCTTTATACTCAGCAGTTTGTATCAGGGGAGAGTTTGTGAAATTGTATTATTTACCATCAGTGTTGCCTGAAAGCAGAAGTTGAGGAGTTTAGGAACTGTCACGTGGACTCCTCCAAACCTTCCCAGCACCAGCTGGTTGCTGGCTGCAGGGGATGGGATGGGGCAGTCACCCACCTGCCATCGTCAGGGGAAGGATACCCACAGCCAGACATCAGGACCTCAAACATCCTGAGATGTTTTTTGTCTGGCTCTTTCCTGGGATAGAAAGGTCTCAAACCCTACATTTTTAACAGCTAAAAATCATGGGACTTTCCTGTGGGTGATTCAGTTCAAAAAAGACAAACTCTAAGTAGTTTCCCAATACTCTTTTTTTTTTTTTTGGAGTTTGTAAGTAGACAACTTAAATTATTCCTCTATTTGGGACTTCTCACATGCCCCCACCACATATTCCTGGTTATACCCACACACTTTCATCTGCTCCCATTTAAGTCCTCTCCATGAAATCCCACAAACCACAAGAACACACAAAACCTCCATCTGCGGCACGTCCCATGGGCTTCCCACAGACTTATTTAGGCTGGGAGGAGAAAGTGGGGCTGGGCATGAAGGAGTAGATGTGGAGCTTGGGTGGCTTTGTCACCTGCCCAGAGCAAGGAAGGTGACAGGGCAAACCTGGGATTGAATATCCCAGAAGGAGTCAGTGTTCACAGATGGACAGGGAGATAGGAGGCAGGACAGAGGGAAGGAAAGATAAAAGAGCAAAGTAGAAGTTTTAATTGCAAGTCGAACGCCCTGAACCTCCTCTCACCAATTATTTGGGCCCCTGAATGTCGTTGACATCTCCTAATGACTTCCCCCGGTCTTGAACGACTGAATGATTTCCTTTGCTCCTTGACAGGTATGACAAGTCTGCGCAGTTATTCCTCATGCTAATTAAAGCCAATCAGGCCTAGAGGCTGAATGAGTGACCCTTCCAGCTTCCCCCCAGCTTCCCTCCTGCCAGGGTTGCTCCAATGCTGCAGGAAGCCTTCCTCCCCTTTGGAAAAGGTCGTGCAGAGAAGCCAGTTCGTCTCCGTTTAACACAGAGCACAGCTGAGATTTAACCTGGGTGGTTTCCTTGGGGAGATGCATGGATCAATCCTGGTTCCAAACAAAGCAGGGAAGACACCAGGTCCCTTGGGAACCCGGGGAAGCTGGTGCAAGTGCTGCTTTGCTGTGGGTACCTGAACTTTATGGGGTGGAGGTCAAAAATTAAAGGCGGTGGGGAACTGGTTGGATTTCAGCAGCCTTTTTCCCACAGCAGGGTCAGTGGAGAGGAGTAATTCCAGGATTAAGGGAAGACATAGGCTCAGTTTACATCACAGCTGGATGAGAATGGCACGGACAACCCAAGCACCTTTCAAATGCTGACGGGAGGAATAGAGGGATAAAGCTCTTGAAACCAACACAGGGATGTTTCAATTGCAAGCAGAGGCAAACACAGGAGATTTTGAAAGAGCACAGCTCAAATGTGGATGTGGAGGATGATCAGTGCTGGCAGGAGTGGGAATAGGAAGCAGGTGACCAACACTTCTAATGAGAACATGCAATGTGTCAGACAGAACCTTGCAGCACAACCAAGGGGAAAATAAAATAAAGGCAGAGACTTTGAAGTGCTGTGGGTCAAGGTTTTAACATCCAAACATGTCTCACCACAGCTATACACTCTGTACTCATCCCCCGAACAGGAGAGGCAAAGCAAATAGCAGGATCTTGAAAATTATTCAGGCAAGGTGGGATGGTGGGAATCAAAGGATGAACCAGAGCAAAAAGCAGAAAGGGATTATTAAAAAAATACCCAAAACATTCAAACGTGGTGAATGAATCTCAGTGCAGTAAAACTGAAAGGAAAGATGGTGGCCATAGAGGTTTTGGGGCATCTGTCAGCTGCTGAAGAGTGAAAATGAAAAGCACAGAATTACTAACAACCCCTAAACCCCAAAATCTCGGTGGATGGAGAAGAGGGTCATTTTGGAGGCCACTGGAGATATTGCAATTACACCAGCTAAGGAAATGACCCAAAGCACTCTGATTTGAACATCTGAGCTTTGTGAAAACATCACTGGCGGAGATCTGCGACTCTCAGATTTGAAATGTCTGAACTCTCAGGAAAAACGGGGGCAGGGCAAAGTCTCTGCAGCAGCAGCAGGCACCTATAGGAGCTCCTCCAGATTTCAGTGAGTTCTAGCCTGGCCTGCAGGGAATGAAGATGCTCCCACACATGCCCAGGATATTTCAGCTCTGTGGTTGCAGCAAATTTTTTTTTTTAATGAGAACCAGGAGCGGCAGAGGTTGAGACTGAGGCTCAGCCTTGGGAATGTCACGTGGAACATACATTCCTTTGCACCACTAGCAGCTGAAGGGTTCCATCCTGAACCTGCTGGATGCTGAAAATCCAGCCAGGAATGACAGGACTGTGCCAGTGTCACCCTCCTGCACCTGACGTCAGGATGTGGTCACCCCTTTCCCAGCCGTGGGGAGCTGTGTCTTCCCAATCTGCACATCCGTAAATGTCAGGGATGGTTCTGCGCAGCCTCTGCCAGACGGGATGGCAGGATTTCAGCTGGCTCCTCTGCCGGCTCCCGCTCCCCAGGAACAAACGCAGGCTGCCCACATCTCTGATTGTTCTTGCATTTCCCTGGCACTGCCGGATTCCCACACTGGGGTCAGGCCTGTGACATTTCCCCTTCTGGGTTGGATGTTGTCCATCCAGGCTCCCTGTGAGGACCCTCCGCGTGCCGGGTTGTGAGCAAACCCAGCTTCAAGAAACTTGCAGCCAAAAACAGCCACTGGACCACTTCCTTTCCATCCACAGTGGGTGGACCTGGGAACTTCCTCCGCAGGCACTTTTGGGTTGGCATTTTTCTCCCTCCCCCTATAAAACAGCAGCTCCTGCCCAAATCTAAGAGATGAAGAAAATCTCCCGTCTGTGCTGGAGAGGGGGGTATCACCAAGTCTTTTAGCAAGGAAAAATCAGAATTACCACAAAAGCTTTGTGTTTTCCTTCAGATTACATCTCTTGAGCTGCCACAAATAAAGGCTCTGCCTAAGCCAAGCTGCTGGTACCAGACAAAGTTTCCTTCTCAGTTTGGGATGAGCCTCCAATACAGTTTTTCCTCAGTGTTTCACAGCTTTTGGTTTTGCCCACGCACAACTTACCTGGCTTGCTTCCTGCTGTGTTTGGGTGTGTATCCCTGGGGAAATTTAGCCAGGAATCATCAAGCAAGAGACTCTGTCACATGAATCAGCAGAGATGAGGGCCCAGATGAGTGGGAAAACACAAAGACTACATAGAAATGGTACCTGTGGAGTCATTCAGCCATCCCTGTGCACTGATTTCAACATCTGTGGCCTCCAGACAACGTGTTCAGACTCAGCTCTGGGGCCCAGGGGTCTGCACCCACATTTTGGTGACCAGGCTGGCACAAGTCACACCTCTTGGAAAAACTGAGAGGTTTTTCCTGCCATTCCCACTCCTGCACGCTGAGACCTGCTGAAGGGCAGCTCTGGAAGAGGAAAATGGCAGGACCTGGGGAAGGTCCCCCTGGGGGAGGAGCTGTGTGACAAGACAGCTCTGGAACATTTGCCATGGCCTGGCAAAATGAAACTACCAATGAAACCCTCAAAGATCTTCCACAAAAGTTCCTCTCAGCAGCTCCGGGGAGCTGAGTGTCAGCACTCTGAGAACCTGCCCCAGAGGCTGGATTAAACAACTAAAACGCTCCTGCTAATCACCCATCAGCTTCTGAGCCACTTTAGCAGACCGAGAAAGAAGAAGTTAAAGAAAAGAGATGGGTTTATCCTTGTTTTGAAGGTGGTGGGGATGTCCTTGTTATTTTACCCTGACTTGCTTGGGCAGCAACATTTCAGTGGATAAGTTTCAGTTTACCTCCACAGCAAAGAGGAAAATATCAGAGTGCTCATCCCTGTTTTGCTCCGCTGTTTTATCAGGATTACAGATGGCCCTTTGTTCAAGGAAAATATTTTTTTCCTGCTTTTTTTTCCTACTAGAAAATTAAGATCTCAGCTATGCCACAATACCTGGAGAAGCGGTCAGGTATTATTACAAGCTGCTTAAATGCTGAACAATTCAGGATAATGTTGTTCTCCTGGCCAATTCCTCTATTTTATATATTTTTAAATTTTTCTTAATTTTTTACTTTTAATTAAAAAAAAACAATTAGGGCCTTAACTGCAGCTTATAATGAACACTTAGAATAATAACAGTTCCAGGGGAAGAACGAACATTCTACTCATCCCTAACAAATCTATGAGCAAAAGTCAATAGGAAAATCACGGTGACACATTTGAAACAGGATTTCTATTCTACTTTTAAATCCTCTTAGGTTTTGGTGCAGATCAAAGTAAAGAGAAGGAAAAGATGCAAGAAAATTAGAGAACCTTCTTGGGTCAAAAGTGCATCTTCTTGGGCAAAGGCAACAGGGGACAGATTCACTGAGAGGCAAGTTCAGAGCCAAGTGAACAGTTTTGATATGGAAAGATACAAGGTTTGTCTTGAAGTAGGACACAGACCTCAAGATGTGCATGGAGAAGTCTTCTGGGAAGATTTATAGCTCACGTACATCCTCAAATCCTTTCCAGCATGAAAACATCAAAATGGGGCTCAGCAGTTTGTCTGCAAAGAGGGTCTTGGGACAATGGATCAGAATTTATTTATTTATTTATTTCAATGCAATAAATCAGTTTGTGCTGCCCCACCCTGTGGGTGTACTCTCCTTCCAAACTAGGACTTTCCACTTAGCTTAAAATTCCTTCTTCCCAAATAATCTGAGCTGAACTAATCTCATTGCAGCTTGGAGGAGGAGTTGACTGGGAATGCAATGGAAAAAGGACAGGAAGAGGAGTGAAATAATTTATTGAATCATAGCCTCTCCAGGTTTTTTGCCCTTTAGGATTGGCTTTGCTGAATGTCGTGTCCTGGAAAAAGTGAAGTAAATGATGAGTGAAAACAAATTAATTCTTCATAGAAATCCAACCCAGTCTCCATGGTTCTCCACCGCATCCCGCTCCTTGCCACCACATCCTCAGGAGATCTACCATGAAGAACTAAAGTTTTGCCCCTGGGGAAGGTCAAGGGAAGAAGTAACGCCCCTTGCTCAGTGCTGATGAGGCTGGACCTGGAAAACAGGGTCTTCACCCTGGAAAAGAGGGTCTTCCCCTCTCACTGCTTCAAGAAGGCTGAGAAGGAATCAAACAGGTCCCATGGAGGGCTTAGAAGATGGTTAGGGATGAGGAAGGATGTCCTGCAAAGAGAATCTGGCAGACGGGGTTCCCCCTAGTTTATCCAGCTCAGGAGGGACACATTAAGGAGCTTTTTTGCCTGTTGTCCCGTGTGTTCCCATGTTTAAAGAATGACCAGCCCTGCAAACCCTTCTCTCACTCCCAGTGCTACCTCTACCTTCTTCCTTCACACATTGTTCACCAAGACCAGCGTGGCCCTTCCTCCAGCTCCACTCAGGCACACCTCACTCCCACAGCTGGGCCTTTTCTCAGGATCAGCTTCCAGGTCCTTGCACTCCTACTCTCCCTACCAAAAGCCACAGCTGAGTCATGACGACAAAGTCACCACCAAGCATGGGAAATGCAGATTAAATATCCCTGGTGTGGGCAAACCTCAAAGGGAATTTAGCAATTGTGAGTCAAGGAGATGGAATTCAATATACCAGGTTTCATTAAAAAAAAAAAAAAAAGTCTAAGCCTGATTGCAACATATTTTAAATTTATGGAAATATTAAAAAATGCATGAAATCATTTTAGCCCTTATTAGAGGAATATATTTATGTCCCTTTATTTGAACTTCCCCCTTATCAGGAGATAATTCCCAGCCTTTGAAGACGGTGAACTTTCCTTAGTTATTTGGCTAGCCAGAGGAGTTATTCAAACATTCTCCACTCTGAATTTGAAATAAAAAGAAGGGAATAATTATAATCAGCCATTTGCTTGCATTTGTTGAGCTGAGTTGTGTCTGCAGTTGACTTTTCATCCTGCTCCCAGCTCAGCTTAAAGCAAAAGAAGAACTGGGGATGATAGTGCTGGAGGTTCACCAGCTCAACCCATCGCTATCTGACTGGTGTGGGCACTCTGTCCCCTGTTCTCTGGAGAAGAGGACCTGGAAAGAGGATGTGTTACAGGAGGAGAGTGGAGCACCCACTGAAGCCACTCAATCCCTGTCTGACAGGCAGATCTTTCTCCACATCTTAGCACCAATTTGTAAAAGAAAGGGACAGGGTCACTGCTCTTGAACTAAACCAAGAAGAAGCAAGATTAACATCCCTCCTAGCTTTAATCATTTGAGAGAACTGAAAAAAATGCCTTTGAGGATCTTGCAGATTTTCCACCAGCATATGAAAACCTGATGTAAGGCTGATTAGAGATTCCTATAAAGTCTTTGGGCTGAAGGCCTGGAAGGTGTAGGAAGACTGTGCCAGCACGTGCGCGTGTGCATGCGAGACAGGCAGGGACGGGCAGGGCCATGCACAGCCGAATCTACACGTTCCCCTGGGCTTGCTGCTCCAACACAGCCCTTTGGGCAGCTTCCCCGAGCCTCTGGAGCACCCTCCATTCTTTATGGGGATGAGGCCAACCTCCTTCTCCCGGGAAGAGCGCCCCAGCCCCGCGCGTGCAAGGGAACATGCCTCCACTTACTATTGCAAGCCTTCCTATTGCACAGCCGTCCTTCCTCCAGGACTCCCTCGCAGGCCAGGCCCTCGTTGGGAAGGGGCTTGCAGGAGCGCATGCGGGTCTGCAGGCCGCCCCCGCAGTCCTTGGTGCAGTCGCCCCAAGCCGACCACGAGTTCCAACCACCTGGGCGAAATCCAGAAAAGCCCCGTCAGCCTCGGTGAGAGCCCAGCACCCAGGGAGCCGAGGCAACACCAGCCTGGCAAACCTTGCCGTGTACCAGCTGCCAGGACCTGGAACTGGGGTGTCTTTAAAAATGGTGGAACTGGACACTGCAGCATAGCCCAGAAAGTCAAGAAGGGGAAGGGAGAAGCATTGCCTGCCTTGACATTGACTTCTCTTCAATTATTCCTATTTCCAGAGTTTAAGAAGTGGTTGGACAACACCTTCTGGCACATGGTGGGGTTCTTGGGGCTGTCGTGGGCAGAGCCAGGAGCTGGACTTCAGTGATCCTTGGATGTCCCTGCCACCTCAGGATATTCTATGATTCCAACTAGTCCGGCTCTTCCTGTGCTTACTGTGGCAAAGAGCTCCCCTCTGACAAGACCCCCTGCCCATTTTGTGTCCTGTTGGCTTCTGACCCCAGAAGACACAAGCAAAAACCACTTCAAGGCACAAATCCATCATCAGTGAGGCTGTGTCTCGTCCTTCTGCCTCCACAAAACATGCGATGTGAAGAGAGCTGGGCAGGGGTAAGTGTTCTACCACCCATGTTCCCCAAAAAAGACATTTCCTGTCCCCACACTGCAGACCCCACCAGCCACAGAGAGGCACCGCTCTCAAGGACAGCTTTGGGTGGGGGAATAACATGGGAATGACATTCTCCTCCAGCACCCTTTGCAGAACCCATGAGGAGCAACCTGTGAGCACCATAAGATGAAGGTGCATTTCTGGCTCCTCTCCCCAGCCATGCTCAGTGCTGGTGTCAGCAGCGCTCAGCTTTTCCCCTTATACCACAATCTACAGCCCTGAAAACTGATGGATCCACCTGGCTGCAGGGATGATCCTGCTACTCAGGAAGGGAAATTCTGAGCCTCTGCAGCCTTCTCCACCCTGTGTCTTTACAGCCTCCTGCCGAGAACAACTGGCCCTGGTGGAACGTCCATAAATGCTGATGGCAGGACGGACTGTGAAGACCATCTGAATCTGGCTCACCTCCCACAGTCCAAATGCCTGCAGGGAGCCCAGCAAGGCTGAGTTTTGGGTTGTAAAAGACAGCAGGGGATTATCCAATCCTTTCTGGTGATGGATAAGCTGTCACATCCCTCAGTGGTCAGTTTGCTCCTCATCGGCCGCATGCAGCAATCTAAAATCTGCTGAAATAAGCCTTGGCTTGGCCGTTCTGCTCCATCATTTGTCCACCTCATGGGGAGGAGCAGAGGTGGCCCTTCAGCCCAGAGGTGGCCGCTTCCACATGGCTGCTTTTCCTGCTGTGAATTCTCTCATTACCCACAGCTACCCTTGGAGATGTGTCAGGTCCAGGGAATTCAGTTGTGTGCTGTGCTCAGGCACAGATAAGGATAACGAGCTAAAGATGCGGGGTTTTTTTGAAGACAGGAAACGCTGGGAAAATTCTTGTTTTTTAAAATAAAAATGAAATAAACCCCCCCTTTTTTTTTCTCCCTTGCCAACAGTCAGAGAATTCAGAGATGCAGATGATCCACTTGAGCTGACTCAGCCTCCCTGAATTGCTATTTACGAGGAAATTGTGGCTGTACTCTGTGCTCTGGGCTCTGCTGGTCCCTACATGCCCTAGACAGGACACCAGCCCTGTCTGGAAAAACAAGCCCAACTAGGTGCCAGATCAGAATTTAGGGACATTATCAGCCCCCCTTGCACAGGGATGGGCAAATACTTGTCCACCTCCACAGCAAAAACCCACGAGTTCGTACTCTGCTACCTTCAGCCTGGCTGTGTTTTAACTNCTGGTGGAACGTCCATAAATGCTGATGGCAGGACGGACTGTGAAGACCATCTGAATCTGGCTCACCTCCCACAGTCCAAATGCCTGCAGGGAGCCCAGCAAGGCTGAGTTTTGGGTTGTAAAAGACAGCAGGGGATTATCCAATCCTTTCTGGTGATGGATAAGCTGTCACATCCCTCAGTGGTCAGTTTGCTCCTCATCGGCCGCATGCAGCAATCTAAAATCTGCTGAAATAAGCCTTGGCTTGGCCGTTCTGCTCCATCATTTGTCCACCTCATGGGGAGGAGCAGAGGTGGCCCTTCAGCCCAGAGGTGGCCGCTTCCACATGGCTGCTTTTCCTGCTGTGAATTCTCTCATTACCCACAGCTACCCTTGGAGATGTGTCAGGTCCAGGGAATTCAGTTGTGTGCTGTGCTCAGGCACAGATAAGGATAACGAGCTAAAGATGCGGGGTTTTTTTGAAGACAGGAAACGCTGGGAAAATTCTTGTTTTTTAAAATAAAAATGAAATAAACCCCCCCTTTTTTTTTCTCCCTTGCCAACAGTCAGAGAATTCAGAGATGCAGATGATCCACTTGAGCTGACTCAGCCTCCCTGAATTGCTATTTACGAGGAAATTGTGGCTGTACTCTGTGCTCTGGGCTCTGCTGGTCCCTACATGCCCTAGACAGGACACCAGCCCTGTCTGGAAAAACAAGCCCAACTAGGTGCCAGATCAGAATTTAGGGACATTATCAGCCCCCCTTGCACAGGGATGGGCAAATACTTGTCCACCTCCACAGCAAAAACCCACGAGTTCGTACTCTGCTACCTTCAGCCTGGCTGTGTTTTAACTTTTCCCTCCAAGACAGAGAGAAAATAAACAGAGGCTCAGCAACATTCCCACTGCTGATGGCCACGGAAGCTGCTCAGATACTTAATCATGAGAATAACGTGGAAAAACAGAGCGGGATGGAAATGGACAGCAGTGAACCTGCCAGCAAACCTGCCCCAGATCCTGGCAGCAGCGGGGAAGATGGAGTCGTTACTGGCACACAACAAATATTTGACCTTGAAGAAGACTCTCTTTTCCTCAAAAGTCACTTTCTGTGCTGGTCACTTTTCTAAACAGCATGGGAACGCGGGCTTTTGTTCCATTTCCTGATGGGAGACGGATTGTGTTTCATTTGTAGGACAAACCATCGGCATAATGAGAGGTATCCCGATGCCTGGCCTGAGTTGATCAATAGGATGTCTGTAACCAGACACGTTTGGGAGTTAATCAGTTCCTGGCTTGCCCTTTCCAGGATGTCTTTCTTTAGTCTCACTCCCTTGTAGATTCAGAGTGAGGTTGGGGAAGGGACAAAGCAGCTCCACGCAAACCTTGGCTTGGATCGTGATTTATTTGGGATGCTTTTTGTCGAGACAAAGTGCGTAATTACTCCAGTGTCTTTAGAAGTTATTTTATATTGTGTTTTGTAAGCAAAATACGAACCCAGAGTCATTGGCCGCGTGGTGCCCCCAGTTTGGTGATGGATTATTCAAATAGTTCTGCATTTTGGGATATGACCTATTATGGCACTGATCCCCTAAAATACACATCGAAAGAGATGCTGCCTGGTCTCACTACAGGAAAGAATAAAGGAAAATGAAGGCGCCAGTTTTTGATTTCTTAAGTCACAGAATCACAGAATTATGAAATGGTTTGGGCTGGAAGGGACCTTAGACATCACCTTGTTCCACCCCCCTGCCGTGGGCAGGGACACCTTCCACTGGACCAGGTTGCTCCAATCCCCATCCAACCTGGCCTTGGACACTTTCAGTGATGAGGCAGCCACAGCTTCTCTGGGCAGCCTGTGCCAGGGCCTCCCCACCCTCACAGGGAAGAATTTCTCCCTAATATCTGACCTAAACCTGTTCTCTTTCAGTTTGAAACCATTCCCCCTTGTCCTGTCACTCCAGGCCTTTGTAAATGGTCTCTCTCCATCTTTCTTGTAGGCTCCCTGGAGGTACTGGAAGGGCACAATTAGGTCACCCCAAAGCTTCTCTTCTCCAGGCTGAACAATCCCAATTCTCTCAGCCTTTCCTCACAGCAGAGCTGCTCCATCCCTCTGATCATCCTGGTGCCTCCTCTGGACTCTCTCCAGGAGCTCCATGTCCTTCCTTGTGCTGGACCCAGGGCTGGAGGCAGCTCTGCAGGTGGGGTCTCACCTGAGCAGAGCAGAGCAGAGGGGGTGACTCTTACTCTGCTTATCCTCAGCAATGGGAGACACAGTCAAAATAAGATGGAAATGGTCATGGTCTCAAATCCTTAACTGGAATGAGATCAGTTTATGAGGTCGAGCACAGACAACTTCCTCCCTCTCCTTATTCCTCAGTTTCCATCCCATTTGTGAGTACTAAAGAGGAGCTAGAGAAGTTCCAGGGCACTTAGTAAATCAACCCACGCATTTACAACCAAGACAAAGGTATTCCCCACTTTATGGAGCAGTCCTTTTTTATCATCAGGTTGTACCATGGTCCTGACAAATTAAATGCTGCATGTTATTTATCTTGTTTATTGGCTGTCAGATAAACCTTTTGAAATCTCCCTTCTCTTCCTGGGTCTAGTCCTTCAGTGCTTCAAGTGATTTGTCTTTTTTTAGTGGAGCTGTAAACAAGTGGTTAAGGGTCTATTATATGAAGTTATTCCCTTCCCACTTTTCAGGGGGGGAAAATGCTGTGCCATGAGGAAAATGTGGGGTTCTTGTGCCCACTGCTGCATCTGGCTTCTGGAAAGGAATCACTGAGGGAGCTGGGGGGGGTTCAGCCTGGAGAAAAGGAAGCTGAAGGGAGACCTCATCTCTCTCTGCAGCTCCCTGGCAGGAGCTTGTAGTGAGGTGGGTGTCAGACTCTTCTCCCAGGTAACAAGTGACAGGATGAAAGGGCCTCAAGGTGTGCCGGGGGAGTTTTGGATTATATATCCTGAAAAATTTCTTCACAGAAAGGTTTGTTAAGCATTGGAACAGGCTTCCCAGGGAAGACGTGGAATCACCATCGCTGTGAGTATTCAAACAAGGTGTGGATGTGGCGCTTGAGGACATGGTGGTGGTGAACATGGTGGGAGTGCTACACTGGCGGTTGGGCTTGGTGATCTTAGAGGTCTTTTCCAACCTTAATGATTCCATGACTCTATGAAAAGAATGGTCTACGGTGGCTGTGGAATGATCTACGATGGCTGTGGCACCACACAGATGCTTTTAGCCCAATGCTGCAGGAGAGACACGAATGTGATGTGGTCCCTGCGGAGGCTGCACAGCTGCCCCATCCCTCAGTTCATCACTCAGTCTCTGCTTGTCGAGCTGACACAGCCCCCATCGACTCCTCATCTTCTAGAAAATGTTCATCCCCACTTGCCCATGACACAATCCCTTGCTCTGCCCCTTCTTCCATTTCGAGCATGAGGCTGGATATTTTTTTGATGCTGGGAAGCGAGGAATCCACATGAAATGCAGTGCAGGCTCGCTCTGAAGTTAATGGGACCCTTTGCAGACAGTCCCTGTTACCCCTGGAGTCCCGTTCCGTGAGCTCTCAGCAAACTGCTGCTCCCGCTGATCGATGTGGGTTGAGTTGCCATCTGTCCTTAATCCAGAAATAATGAGGCTGCTGCAACTGCTCTATAAAGGATTTTGCTTTTCAAAGGCACTGACTCCTCTGAAGGTCACACACTCAACCTGTTCCCACTTTTCTCAGCTAAGGCCCCGTAGAACCACAGAGTTCTCTCACTTTGCCCTTTATTCCCCTAAACGGGAGGAGTTGTGGCTCAGGCCTCCAGCTCCAGAGGTTCCCATCACAACCAGCAGCTGTCACCTTGATCACACAGCCAGGTTTAACTCGTATTTTTTATTTTTGGAGAACAGCCCAAGCTCCTAGAATGTGTTTTAACAAAGGTGGCTGTTGCGTCTGAGGCTCGTGGCTGGTTGAGTGCCCGTCATTCAGGGAGGCCTTTAATCCAGTTTCTAAAGAGTTTTTTGATCCTTCTCAGTCAGTTCTTATCATGATCATGGGCTAAAACAAATTACTTTTCATGCAAGGCTGACCCAATGCATTCTAATTCTCCGGTTAAATGGAGAAAATTCCAAGATGGTTTGCATCAACCAACAAGCTCATATTTGGCATTTCTCATTTGGAATCTTAAGCAGAGATGCTGAAAGGATGGGTCTTCCCTACTGCAAATTAACTGAGAGGACTCCACTTAGGCACCTCGTCCAAACACTCTTGATCTTTGGGAAGATTTGCATCCCGATCCGGAGTTCATCTTCGCAGCTGACAGCTGCCATGTGTCTCAGATGCCAGTCAGTCAATCATGCCTTATCATTTAACAGCAATCCCTTAAATTAGATGGCAGTGGCAACAGCAAAAACTAGGGAATCAGCACGAGATAATCAATAGAGCACAGCGAAAGGGGCTTTGCTGACACTCCACATCCACCTCCGATTTTGCTTTTTTTGGATTTAGCCTCTCACTGACCCCAGCTGAAGACACGTCTTGTTGGCAGCTGTCTCCAACTTGGCAGGTCAGGGCGTTTTGTGTCTGAAAAACATGTCCAGACTGCAAAAACCCCACCGCAGCTCTGTGTGCTACCACTGGGAATATTTGCAGTGGAATTTATATCACCGTTTCTGAATCATCTCAATTAGCAAATGAGTGGCAAAAATGTCATTTCTTATGCAAATAAGGGGAAGCATACTGAAGGGAGATCGAGAGTGAGATTGTCTTGTACCATCTGAATCCTAAATTTGTTATACAATGGGGTAAGTGGGGGAGCTGCTCCTTTATCACTCTCCTTTCTACTGCGCTGTAAAAGAGCAAGTCCAGAAGGGGCTATTTTGAAGACATCCTTCTATTACACCAACCAGTGATCGTTCCCTGGAAAGTCATACATTCAAGTTTGTTCCTTCTGTGGAAAAAAAGGAGAGAAATCTTTCAGGAGGATGTCCCTTCCTCGTGTCCCATGTGATGAAAGTCAGCAGCAGCACAAGTGAGTTGCTCCAGTGGTTCCTCCTCTGCCCTTTCCAATATAAATCCTGTGAACAACTTCGCTGTTTTGCAGATTGTGCACATTTATAGCAAAAACGATGCCCCAAGCTCCCTAAAAAGCAAAATCATTCCTTGCAAGGACATGCAGTGACAGGACAAGGGGGAATTGTTTTAAGCTGAAAGAGGGTAGACTTAGATTAGATAACAGGAAGGAATTCGTTACGGTGAGGATGGTGAGGCCCTGGCACAGGATGCCCACAGAAATTGTGGCTGCCCCATCCCTGGAAGCATCCAAGGCCAGGTTGGATGGGACTTGGAGCAACCTGGGATAGTGGAAGGTGTCCCTGGACAAGACAAGAGTGTTGGAACGAGGTCTTTAAGACCCCTTGGAAACCAAACCATTCCATGATTGTTTGACTCTCCTCCACGGAAGGGAGATGGGTGAGCGGAGAAGAATTATAAACCTGCATTAAAGGTCCATGAGCTGCCAGGGCGAGGTAGCCAAGGACTGGCTGCTCCTTGAGTTGTCCAGTACTGGAATTGAGGGGTGTCAAATGAAACTGTCAGAAGGCAGGTGCAAAACTAGCGAAGGACATGATTTACAGACACAGAGCCATTTCAAACAATGTGATGCTTTCACAGCACTAAAAGGTACCCAAATTTCCATGAATATAGAACATAACTGGGGAAATGCATGAAAGACAATCCCATAAACAGTGATCGACACAAACCCAGCATCTCTTGTTCAGAAGTTCCCTGGGCTTCAAGGTGCTGAGTTGTACAAAGTTGGAAAGGACCTTCAGGATCGTTGAGTCCAACCTCTGACCTTGTTGACTGAACCACAGGACTCGGTGCCATGTCCAATCATTTCCTGAACACTTCCAGGGATGGTGAGTCCATCACCTCCCTGGGCAGCCCATTCCAATGTCTGACAACCTTTTCAGTGAAGAAATTCTTCCTGATGTCCAACATGAATCTCTCCTGGCACATTCTCTCTTTTCCTGTTGCTGGTAGCCTGGGAGAAGATGTTGAGCCCCATCTGGCCACAACCTCCTTTCAGGCTGTGTGAATGTTGTATGTTTGTCTTGTTCCACTATTTTCCCTCGGTAGCCACTGCTAATGAAAGGATATTGGGCCAAAAAACCCCTGATCTGGCCAACAAGATGATTTCTGGTACTTTCCCGGTTGCTTGGCCTCTTCCTACCTTAACACCATGACTCTCCTTCATGGAGATGTGGTCAGGGCACAGCCAACTCCAGGTCAAGCCAGTATTTACCACCACCAAAATTCCAAAATCTGCTCAGGTCACTCAATTCTGGGCACCCAAATAAATGACAATCATTCTTCAAAGCTGCTGAGTGGCCAAAGCTGCCACTAATTCCCACAGCATACACAAGTCCCCGCAAATGAAGGTAAGGAGGTCAAATTTGTACAAACATTTAGGACCAGCTTCAATCGCCCTCTGCTCTACAAATCACTTAAGGAAGATGGAAATGAGGCCAGTGTGCAGCTTTCAAGGAAACCCAGCATAAAGCTGTGCTTATTACATGAATCCCTGTAAATGAAACACTAGGGATAAAGAGAGATTATTTATGTGGAAATGGTGGGCATTATGGGGGAGGTGGGCAGGGAAATGAGAAAGGGAATGTTTAGTCTGGAACAGGAGATCAAACAAAACCGTGGAAGGATCTTCCCGTAAGAAAGCCATAGAGGCCTAATCAGTTAACTCGTTTCAAAGCAGAACAGGCAAAATATCAGAGAACAGACTTGTGAAGAGAAATCCAGCCTGCACCACCGGGGAGGAATGAAATGCTTCCCCGCCCTGAACCTCTCTGAAGTTGTGTAAATCACACCAGAGCCGGGTTCATGCACTGTTTGCTTCTTCATGTTGCTGCAGACTCCAGGGCGAAGCACAGAGGGGACACGCTAGCACAGCCACGTGCTAATGTCCCATTCAAATCTAACTGTGCAGCCCGAGATGATTGAAACCCTCCCTGATACCAGGGTCACCATCTGTTTTCATGAAAGGAAATGAAAGGACAGCATTTGTGAAATTTCCTTTCATGTCTTTAAAAGATCTGTTGGGGATGTGGTTTAGTGGTGGGCTTGGCAGTGCCGGGTTAATGGCTGGACTCGAGGATCTTAGAGGGCTTTTCCAACTCAAACGGTTAAATGATTCTCTGTTCCATCTTTCCTGGCTTGCAGGGCCTTGGCTTTCACCTATAAAACACTTGCAGAACACTGCATAAACCCATAAATGCCATGAAATGTTGTAACACCCAGAACTCTGCAAGCCCGTGCAATTCCATCTTGTTCCTTGGACAGCATTTCCACCTGAAGGATTCCTATGATCCCCAAGACGGCAGTTTCTCACTCCTTCACGAGCTGTGACATATTTCTCATCACAAGAGCACTGCAAGGCAGGGCTGTGCCATTATTGCTTCTGTGAGATGAACTGGGGAGGTGTTGTAAAGCTAAAAGTCTCGCCCACGGTATTTTTACAACACTGAGAGAAGTTCAACTCTCTTCAGGTGAACATCTTCCAGGAGGACAGAGAGAAAATTATCCAGGGGCACAACCCAGGAGCCAAGTGTCTCCCCTCGGAGCAGTTTTGATGAGGACACCACACAATTTGTGTCTCCCAGCACTTCTGGCTCCACGAACTGCTCCCAAGATAGAGCCAGAAATGCAAACTCCAGCTGAGGCAGCACCTTGGCACTGTTCAACCAAATATTTAACGCTGTTTTGATAGGCATCAAAACATACATACAAACACCTTCACACAGAGATGTCAGTGATGTGGATTTTGCCTGGAAGGGGAACGGAGGCGGCTGAAAACCACATGAAAGTGGTTTTTTGTGTGGTCATCTCGGAGGAAGGTTGGGGAACAAGCGGATTGTCAGCAGGCACTTCTCCCATCGGTGTCCTCTCCTTCCCTGAGCTGTCGGGTACACTCACCCTGCACGGGAAGATGCTGATCCAGGCTGCCTTGCTGGGCAGAGGCTGCCGTTCCCAGCTCTGCCCTTGACACCTTGTTTGTGTTTTCTGTCACAGAAGGGAGCAGGTTTCAGGCTTGTCTCCGTGTCTCTGCCTCTTTCCAAGTCCCCTCGTTAAGAGGGGCTGGCTCGTGTTAACACCTGGGTGAGGAGAGGGGGAAATTGGGGGAAGCTAAATCACAGAATTGTAGAATGGTTTGGTTTGGAAGGGACCTTAAAGATCATCGCGTTCCAACCCTCCTGCCATGGGCAGGGACACCTCCCACTAGATCAGGTCAAGGCAAGATGCAGCAAAATTTTCAGGATTTCTACTTAATCTCATGTTTTCCATTGCACAGGTAATGAATGCCTTTAAATATTTCTTTTTTTAGCACCTTTGGGGATAGCACATCTAGAAGGGACATTCCTTCCCAACACAGTGGGGTTTGGGATCATAGATTCATTGAATGGTTTGTGTTGGAAGGGACCTTAAAGATCATCCTGCCACAGCCAGGGAAACTTTCCACTATTCCAGGTTGCTCAGAGCCTCATCCAACCTGGATTTGAACAATTCCAGGGATGGGACAGCCACAGCTTCTCTGGGCATCCTGTACCAGGGCCTCACCACTCTCTGAGTACAGAATATCATCCTAAATTCCCCAATTTCTTCAGTCCAAGGAGAAGGCAGAGACACCGTTGGAGGTTCCAGGTTGCTTAATGAGAGTTTTAGGAGGCAGCAGCTGCAGTTCTGCCTCTGGGATAATCATCACGTGGTACCCAACGTGCCTTGGCATCAAGGGCAAGAAATCAATATCATCAACCTTTACCAGCATTGTAATGACGAGGTNTTTAGTGGTGGGCTTGGCAGTGCCGGGTTAATGGCTGGACTCGAGGATCTTAGAGGGCTTTTCCAACTCAAACGGTTAAATGATTCTCTGTTCCATCTTTCCTGGCTTGCAGGGCCTTGGCTTTCACCTATAAAACACTTGCAGAACACTGCATAAACCCATAAATGCCATGAAATGTTGTAACACCCAGAACTCTGCAAGCCCGTGCAATTCCATCTTGTTCCTTGGACAGCATTTCCACCTGAAGGATTCCTATGATCCCCAAGACGGCAGTTTCTCACTCCTTCACGAGCTGTGACATATTTCTCATCACAAGAGCACTGCAAGGCAGGGCTGTGCCATTATTGCTTCTGTGAGATGAACTGGGGAGGTGTTGTAAAGCTAAAAGTCTCGCCCACGGTATTTTTACAACACTGAGAGAAGTTCAACTCTCTTCAGGTGAACATCTTCCAGGAGGACAGAGAGAAAATTATCCAGGGGCACAACCCAGGAGCCAAGTGTCTCCCCTCGGAGCAGTTTTGATGAGGACACCACACAATTTGTGTCTCCCAGCACTTCTGGCTCCACGAACTGCTCCCAAGATAGAGCCAGAAATGCAAACTCCAGCTGAGGCAGCACCTTGGCACTGTTCAACCAAATATTTAACGCTGTTTTGATAGGCATCAAAACATACATACAAACACCTTCACACAGAGATGTCAGTGATGTGGATTTTGCCTGGAAGGGGAACGGAGGCGGCTGAAAACCACATGAAAGTGGTTTTTTGTGTGGTCATCTCGGAGGAAGGTTGGGGAACAAGCGGATTGTCAGCAGGCACTTCTCCCATCGGTGTCCTCTCCTTCCCTGAGCTGTCGGGTACACTCACCCTGCACGGGAAGATGCTGATCCAGGCTGCCTTGCTGGGCAGAGGCTGCCGTTCCCAGCTCTGCCCTTGACACCTTGTTTGTGTTTTCTGTCACAGAAGGGAGCAGGTTTCAGGCTTGTCTCCGTGTCTCTGCCTCTTTCCAAGTCCCCTCGTTAAGAGGGGCTGGCTCGTGTTAACACCTGGGTGAGGAGAGGGGGAAATTGGGGGAAGCTAAATCACAGAATTGTAGAATGGTTTGGTTTGGAAGGGACCTTAAAGATCATCGCGTTCCAACCCTCCTGCCATGGGCAGGGACACCTCCCACTAGATCAGGTCAAGGCAAGATGCAGCAAAATTTTCAGGATTTCTACTTAATCTCATGTTTTCCATTGCACAGGTAATGAATGCCTTTAAATATTTCTTTTTTTAGCACCTTTGGGGATAGCACATCTAGAAGGGACATTCCTTCCCAACACAGTGGGGTTTGGGATCATAGATTCATTGAATGGTTTGTGTTGGAAGGGACCTTAAAGATCATCCTGCCACAGCCAGGGAAACTTTCCACTATTCCAGGTTGCTCAGAGCCTCATCCAACCTGGATTTGAACAATTCCAGGGATGGGACAGCCACAGCTTCTCTGGGCATCGTGTACCAGGGCCTCACCACTCTCTGAGTACAGAATATCATCCTAAATTCCCCAATTTCTTCAGTCCAAGGAGAAGGCAGAGACACCGTTGGAGGTTCCAGGTTGCTTAATGAGAGTTTTAGGAGGCAGCAGCTGCAGTTCTGCCTCTGGGATAATCATCACGTGGTACCCAACGTGCCTTGGCATCAAGGGCAAGAAATCAATATCATCAACCTTTACCAGCATTGTAATGACGAGGTTAATATTGATCTTTTGACATTAAGGTGTGGTGTGTGAGTCCTCAGCATCATTGCTGGGAAGCTGGAGCTGCAGCACTGTAAAATAGACTGCAGGCACAGCAATCTGCTCACAGATCCCTCAGAGACCCTGGATTAGAATGAACAAAGCAATTCTCAGCCTGATTTGTAATCGACCGTTCCCAAAGTGGTCGCCTTTTCTGTCCGTGGTGGGAGGGGATTATTCACACGTCTGTTATGTCCCTTCGAAGTCCCAGAGTGGCACAAGGAAATGGAATTCATGTGGTCCTACAAGCAGCAGAATCGTGGTCTCAACCTGTGTTTTAGCTTGAAAAATAAACAGGAGTTAAGCTCTTGTTCTTTATAATCTCTTGATGTAGAACAGACCTTTCCTTGCTACAGTTGAGGCCTCCGTCTCCTGAGGTGGTGATTTCTCCTGTAATCACTGCTAAAAGAAAACCTTTTCTCTAATGAAAGCATCTCATGAGTATTTCTTAACCCTGAGTCTGCTGATCCAGTCCCTCATACCCATAATCGTCAGCCCTGAGAGATGAAGGTCTTAAAGGCTTAAACTCCTTCATTCCTAGAGACAAATCTGATGTGAAATTCCCTTGGTCTGTGGTCCCGCTTAAGAAAAGAAAGGCAGAGAATTGAGCGATTAAATCATCACAGATGAGGAGATGCCATGAAGGCTCAGCATTTACCCAGGAATTTGTAAATGACTTTTCCTGCTGTTCCCATTTGCCATTTATATTCCAGCAGCGTTAAGGGGCCTTGAGTAAGATGAGGCTCGTTCTGGGATTGGCACTCCATGGGCAAAACAGTCACAGACAGTCCTTGATCCTGAGAGCCTGCATTAGGCTGTGCCTAATTACTGCTGTGATTGGAGCTACAGAGCGAGGGAGGTGAGTGTGTGTGGAGAGGGAAGAAGAGAAGAGTGGGTTTATTAACAGAGACACAGATTCAGACCACTTTACAAATTATTGACCCTACTTAATTGCTAATCATCCTGTGCATTAGGTATTTTTTTTTCTATGAGGGAAGGCAGACAAACGTCCCCGAGCTACAGGATTGCCTGAACAAATAGGCGGGTTCTGGGCAGACCAAGGGTGGTGGTTTCCTCCCAGCACATTCCCCGCATTGACTGGAAATTAATCTGTATGAGAACAGAGGATGGAGATGAATGGTGGAAGATTTCCCTGCCTCCTTTTTCCCTTTTGTTACCTTTGGTGCTCGGAGGAGTCAGGAGTGGTTGGGTTATCCTGCATTGCCAGGACTGTTCAGGATGGAGAGCCATTGCACCAGGCAACTCCCTTTCCTATAACACTCCAAGAAAAGAGGAACATGGCTAAATCCCTTCTGGATGCCCTCATTGCAGCCTTCCAGTAATTAAAAGGGGTTTAAAAAGGAGGGAGAGTGAATTCTTACATGGACAGATAATGACAGGAGAAGCAGAAGTGGTTTTAAAGAAACAGAGGAGAGATTTAGGTGCAAGATTAAGAAGAAATTCTTCACTCAGAGTGTGTTGAGACACTGGCAAAGGTTGTCCAGAGAAGCTATGGCTGCCCCATCCCTGGAAGTGTCCAAGGCCAGGTTGGACGGGGCTTGAAGAAACCTGGGGTAGTGGAAGGTTCTGTCCCATGGAAAAGGGGTAGAACTGGATGATTTTTAAGGTCCCTTCCAACCCAAACCATTCCGTGATTCTGTGAATGCAACCTCCCCTAGAGACACCGGCTGCTTGTCCAGCAATTCTCACTTCACACATGGCGAACAACCTCTCATAATTGTATCTACTAATCACCAGTGACTGCTATCTCAAGAGCTGTGCCATACTTTATTCTCCTCTGGGGTCATCTGGGATGACCCGTGAAGGCCAAAAGCAAGGAGCTGGTGAAGGATGGATCTGCACTGCCTGGCTCCAGAGGATTCCCAAATGTCTCAGGTTGGATACATCTATTTTTTTTTTTTTTTGTTTGAGCACATCAGTATGAGCCAAGAGCAACATCTACTGGCCGAGCTGTTTAGCAGGACCAAGTGTAGATCTGGCACAATCCATGGATTTTACACAGCTGTGAGATATTTTTAGGGATTACCCAAGCACCAGGAGCAGCACCAGCACTTCCCAGCTGTGCAAGCTGCCACCAAAGCAAATATCTCAGCCCTGTACGTGGCTTTTATCCATCCCTAATGTGAAAATTGCTTTTCAGGCCCACTCTGTCCTGGGTAGCACATCTTGATAGATGGAAGGATCTGTGAATCTCCATTTCTTCTTAGCAAAGCGCTCCTTGCACTTCCCACTGAGGTTTCCTGGGACGAAACAGGCTAAAGGTGAGCAGCAGCCCATTTATTGCTACCAAAACTGCAAGGAGCTTTCCATGGCTGGTATCCAAGTGGTCTAACTTTATACATCAAAATTAAAGGGTCCAGATTTGGAGGCTGAGCCTGTTCTGGCGTCTCCTGGTGGGAGCTTAGAGCATGTGTGGACTTCAAAGCAGGGGCTCAGCATAAGAAGTGGTGCTGGCAAAGCTGGATTATGAGGAAAGATTTTGGGAAGGGGCTTCACCCCCTAAAACTGGCCGGATGTGTCAAATTCAATGTTGTTGTCAGCCCTCGGGGTTTTTTTCCCCAATCCTTCTCAAAAGGCAGCGTGGGAATGTGTGGGAATGAGAGCAAGAAATCAGTGAAGCTTCACCCAAAAAATGTTAGCGAGAAAAAAAAGAAAATGGAGAGACTGTGAGTTGATCTTACTAGGAAGAGTGAGAGCAACCCCATGAATAACAGGCACAGCTCACGTCTCCACCTCTGCAGCCTGGAGCACTGGGCTGTTCAGGCATTGACAGGAGAACAGAGCTCTGAGGAACTCCAAATAAATTACACACAAAACACCACTTCCTCCCCTCATGAGGGCCACTTCTCCCCTCAGAGCAGGATTTAAAGGGGAGTAAGAGAAAAGCAGCCTGATCTGTATTCTGAGCTCACTGCAAGGTCACAGACCCCCGTGTAGAGCATTGCCCAGTGAGCAACCAACAGCCCAGGTGGTTTTAGAGGTCTGTGGTGCAGATCTGTCCACCTGGGCACTTCATAAACAAAGGAGGAAAATAAGAACTCTGAAAATATAGACTTTATATTTGGCCATGTTTCTTAAGAAGGAGATGGACCTCCCCCTAGAAATACCCATTTCTCTCTGTTGGTTATAGAAGGAGACCACATGACCTCCTTAGACATCGAGGATGTTTTTTGGTCAGAGAAATCCTTCTCTCGTCAGGGACGAGAGGTGGTGGAGAACCACAAGTGGTTAAAATGAGCCGGAACCCCAAGCCAGAGCTGTGTAAAACGGGAAGGAACAACCCTGCCTGCTGCAGGCAGGTGGTGAACTCGCTCTATCCAGGTGCCTTTCCTGCTCCTGCTGACTCACAGCCACGTCCAACTGTCCCTTTGGCAGTCCCCTCTCAGGACAGGACCCGCAGGTGTTCCTTGCAGATCAAACTGAAACCAGGGCATCTGAGGCGTGCAGGGAGCTGTGCCCTCTGAAAGGGCAGGACCAGCAGCATCACGGGACTCTGGATGTCTGCTCAGCCTTGTCAGAAATCTCACACATGACCTCAGAAGAGTCACCTTCCCTCTGCCTTATTTCCGAGGTGGGAGTGTCTCTGATAATGATGGGAAATGGGATGATGTAGGAAGGTGCTGAAACTGGGAGAGGAAAGACAAATTTTGCTCTTTTTGGCTGTGATCTGTGTCCATAGATCCCAGCTGGAAACAGCCCTGTGGTTTTTACTAAGCTTGTTGTAGCCAAAAACACCACCAGATCCCACAGTCACAATCTTACCCAGAAAGGGATTGTAACAAACCCACCTCTTTGGACAGGTGTGGTGCCTTCCCACATTAAACAGGTAAGACAGGTAAGGAAGGTTTTTCTTCTGCTTGATTCTGGTCCAGAGATGATGGCATGGCTGAGCCCTTGTTGGGCGTTTGTAGGGTCCCCTCCATGGGGAGGACAGGAAGGTTCTCACAGGGAAATGGATCACCCAGCTCCTCCAAACTGCAGCACAGACTGGGATTTGACCCAAGGCCAACGAGAGTTCGACAGGACCGGAAAGATTAGGATGGTCTTTAAGGCTCATTTTACCTCTTCTTGAGGATGCCCGGATTTATCCAATGTTTTGTGGTGACCTCCATACCTTCCACCTGGCTTTGGGCACAAGTTTCTGGACATGCTTTCAGTGCAGCACTTGTGGGAGAACGGGGAAAGGCCACACGGAGTCTGAGTCTTCCTCCATTCTCTGCCAGAATAATCTCCTGGTTACAGCAACTGGTGCATGGAAAGTTATAATGACAAGTGCTTGGGAAAAAGGAGTCCTCTTAAACCCAGGGACAAAAGATAACTCTGGGCTACAGAAGCCCAGGGGTCCGGTTTCGGCCTGATGCCTCCCAGAAATTATCTATTTCTAGATAAAAAGTGGAATCGAAAAGCTGCATCCAAGCAGATGGGCTGGCTCTGACCCCTGGCTGAGCAGGCACACGAGGATCCACGCAGGTAATGCATGAGCAGAGGCCGAATAAAGAACAGAACAGCAACCCAAGACAGGAGGGGCACGAGCCCGAAGGGAAAGGTTGAGCTCTGGTGTCTCCCTGAATAATACAAGACGCAAAATATTCTGTTACCAGCCTGGGGAGCAGACAATTAAAACACTACTTGAAGCAAATGTCTCCTGACTCGGGCTCAGAATTTCAATTAGGCTGGGAAGGCTTATTGCACTTAAGTGCAGGTTAGTGACATTTCAGGAAGGAGAGATTGATTGGGAGCTGGGTCGCAGCTCAGCAGCGGGGATCATGTCTAGGGGCCTGTCCTTAAAAACAGTGTGTGATCTCTGCGTGGCATTTTCCTTGTTTAGCTCGTTTATGTTTCCTTTGAGGATGAATAATCCCAGTAGCCAGAGCTGTGTCCCCTCCTTTCAAACGCTGACTTTTTTTTCTTACTCAATTTCAAAGTTCTTTAAGCATCCTTCGGTGTCCATGCAGTATTTCCTCCTAAGGTAATTAACCTTTTCTTGTCTCGAGAATCAGTTTCTGGCTTGCAGGAAACTTTTTTCTTACTGGTTCACCAGCTTTGCAGAGCCCCAGAAAACAGGAGAGTGTCTGCAACTACAAACTGCAGGTACAAACAACCTCACTCCAGCTATTCTGTCTGGAAAACAAAGTGGGAAAATGCCCTCAACCAGCTCAAAAAATTAAAAAGGAATTATTGGAAGACACCAAGTGTGCACCAGGGAAAGTCCAGTCGGTGATAAACCCAGGCAGGACAAGGCACCAGGTCCTTTGGTGGGGTTAGAGGTGACTGAGAGAGCTACAGCTTTTGGGAGATGTGCATGAGACGGGATTTTTTTTTCCATAAAACATCCCAAAATTCATTAATTGCTCACCATTCTCACACATCTCTACACAACTGCACAGACTGATAAAAACATCACCCAAAATGAAACCCTCTCCAAAGGAAAAAACTCTGGTCTAGCACTTAAACTCCAGCACAGACAAAAGCCCTGCTAAGGACACACACTGGGGAGATGAGGAGCAAAGCAAATCACCAGAAAGGATTAAATTAACCAGCAGAGGTTTAGACAGGATTTTAGGGAAAATTTCCTCATTGAAAGGGTGGTCAGGCATTGAGGAACAGGCTGCCCAGGGAAGTGGTGAATTCACCATCTCTGGAAGTGTTCTAAAGGTGTGTGGATGTGGCTCTTGGGGACACGGTTCAGTGGTGGTGATGCCATGATGATTTTTTGCCTTTTTTTTATACCCCTTTTATACCTTTTTATAACTTTTCTTAGTGTTTTTTGCTGACATTCTTGGACTTGTTTGTCAAGCTAGGAGACCAAACATTTTAGAAGCTTCATAGTTAGGGATCAGTGTGCCCCAGACACCAATGTCCTCTCCAGAACACATTTTGTAAACCAAGATAGAACCATCCAGGGGAAGGCTCCTTGGGGAGGGGGGGCTCACTCGAGGCTCTCGTTGGGGAATTTTTGATAGATATGCTAATTAGTAACACCTATAATGATATATCCAATCTATTGTGGGTGGGCATTGTGGTGTGCATTGGGGTGCATTCCACCTGGATGTGGTGCACCTAAGGATCCTTAAAATAAATACCGAGGTAAAATCCCTTTTTCCCTTTTAACCGTGTTTTACTCTTGATTTTAAGACCAGGGAAAGGCACCAGCGGCCTTGGCAGTGCTGGGTTAGCAGTTGGAACTGATGATCTCAGAGATTTTTCCAACCTTAATCATTTTCTGACTCTAAGATTTCTGCTACCAAGAGTTGTAGGTAAAGGAGCCTCACTTGGACCCATGACGGGCACACTGATGGACAAGTCTAATGTGTGCTCTGCTCAAAGGGGGTGAATTTACGTTTTGATCACCATGAATAGATTTTTTACTCTATAAATCTGCCGGATTTGTTTCTGGAACCATGGATTCTTCAGTGTCCTGCGGCAAGTGGTTCCACAGATTCATGATGGGCAAACACTTTTCTTCTTGTACTCTCCCAGGTAAAATTGCCTTGGTTCAGTCTCTCGGGACAGCCAGCTTTGAGTTATGGACTTGGAATCATAAAACACAATCACAGAATCATTAAGGCTGGAAAAGACCTCTAAGATCATCGAGTCCAACTGTGGGAAATGATACCAAATTTAAAATTTTTATATAACTTCAGTCAGAAGTTTTGTTCCCCTTTGCCCAGGGGGAAAGAAATTGAAGTTTCTTTTCAAAAGATAATTTCAGCACTCGAGGCCTGATGAGCTGAACATCTCAGCAGACTGGAGGTAGCACAGAAGATACACAAAAGATAACAACCATTAACGAACATCAACTCCAAACATCACTCCTGGCATGATCTGAGACCCCTGGTCTGGGAAAAGAGAGATAAGAGAAAGAAGAATGAGAACCTAATTCGTGTCTGCAGCAAAGGGGTTGATAACCGATAGGAGTCCAAACATTAAGAACTGCACTAGGTGGGACCAATGAGCATTGAACCAGTGAATTTCCATGGATTTTGACTGTATAAGTATGTGAAAAATCTAGTAAAGATGATGTGTGATGGAATGATTTTCTCTGCACAACCCGGGCAATGTGTGGATGGAATTATTTCTGCTGCACATCCTGGCCAGAATAAAATAATGCCTTATTTCTCTAACATCAAAAAAAAAAAAGTAGGAGAGTTTTTTGTTTTTCCCTCAGTTTCAGTGACACAACCATCAACCCAACACTGCCAGGTCCACCACTAACCCATGTCGCAAGCACTCAGAAAAGAGGTGACAGCATCTTTCCTCTCGGGAACCAGCCAGCTCTCATCCTGACTTTTCCATTATGGTCCCAAACGTTGCTCGTGTGGGGTTTGCAGGTCCTTCCCAGCCCCCATCCACACTCCACCTCTCACCTCAAAGGCAGCCAGCCTGCACTCAGCAGACCTAGAAAAACCTTTCCTAAAAGCCAGGCTTTTCCTTCAGAAAGGGATTTGATGGTGCTGAAAGGCAAATATTTGCCAGAGAAGGTCTTGCTGGGTCCTTCAGGGATCTCTGCACAGGCAGGGCAAATTACTGGTGCTCGCTGCTTGGAGCACAGGAGTAAAGCATGATTTCTGCTTTTCCCTTCACCAAATGGTGTTTTCTTTTCTCTTGGTCAGCTCTGAGAAAGGTTTTATTATCAGAGGAAAGTCGATTTTGTGTCGTCACTGATCCTTCCCCACGGAGCCATTCATGGCCTAGAGCCCCTCGGAAACCACCCTGGCCCCTTGGAAGCACCGTGAAGATTTTTCCAACGCCCCTCCGACAGATTATTCCTCTCTGCATCTGTGGAGTGAGATGAATCAATGGGGGACCCAGGAGGGTTATTTCGCCCATGAATTATTTACACCCACTGGGTAATACTTCATTTTAGACTGGCCTTGTTTTACGCTTGTAATTTTTAATTCTTATAATTCCACCTCCAGCAAGCAGAGGCTCCTGAGAGCAGTAGATTATATCTCAGCGGGCACACTCTGGGATGCATAAATAACCTCTCCTCTGCTGACAGCACATGGGAAATGGGCTGGGCTTTCATTGAGGTTAAGATTTTCTCCCCCCCCTTTCTCTCTGTCTTAAAGGAATCTTTATCTCCGTGCAGCTATTCTGTAACTCGCCTCTGTTTGGTAGCAAAAGAACTATTTAAATGCAAATGTTGACTTTTTGCCAGGGGCTGGAGGAAAAATACTTGTCTACTGATGTCCTTCCAAAAGTACAACTGGTGCCGTTTGTAAAGGAATTGCATCAGGAGGAGTTGGGACTTTGGTTCCTTACGCTCCTAAACTCCTCTGCCCGTACTGACTTCTACCCCTTGAAGTCATTGCCAGGGAAAAAATAACTAAAATCACCCAAATATATGTATATATTTATAAAAAATACACTAAAAGCAAAGCAGTTTTTTGATGAGATTCTCCCTTCCACTGCCCAGCCTTCTGAAGATGGAGGAATCAGGATCATTGCATCCTCAGTCCAGTTTGAGAGTTTGGGTTTGTTTTTTTTCTCCTCTGTCTTGGGTCTGAATTTTCAGACATTGAATATCTGGGTGACAGGGTCTGCAAGGTGACTTTTGGGCTAGAAGAGGAAGAGGAGATTCAGACTCCAAAAGTGAGTGAGAAGGAAAGGAGAGCCAGAGTGAAGAACAAATGAAAAAGATGCCTGGAGCAGGGTGATTAATTTTGTCAGGGGAAAACCACTCTTTACTGTTCTGTACCATTTTCCTCTCTTGATTCTGATGTAAAGCCAAAATTAGGCAGACCTTCCAGGCTTGCTTGCAAAGCAAATAGCCCAGGGATGCTGACAGAAGACCAAAGTTACACCAAACAGGGCGGGGGAAGAAAACCCAAAATATCCAACCAACATCCCCGAAGAAACACCTTCACCCACAGCCAGAGGGGGGAACTGAACACATACCCCGGGTTTAATTTTGGGCCACATCCCCTGCTTCCCATAATCAAGTTTTGTGTAGGAGCAGGAAGGGCTCACAACAATGGGAGACAGATGTGTGGGATCCATCAAGAGTGGGTGAGGCAGTGGCTGGAGACACCAAAGTTTTCCTCAAACAGAGAATGTTGGGAAGGGGTGGGTGAGCTGTTAGACCTGTCACACACGGGAGTTCTAGCAGGAGCTGGAAGCTGGGAAAAATCCCGTCTGTGTGATGCTCCTCATGAGCCAGACTTTTCTTTCCCACATCCTTCCCCATCCTTCCCCCTCCTTCCCCTCTCACGGCTCGGGCTCTGCAGGAGGATGAGTTTCAGCCCGGTGTGATTTGATGTAGTTCAGTTACCAAGGAGACAACGATCTGCAAAGGGGAACCTTTGTGGCATCCGGGGGAGGAGAATCGATGCAGATCACTCCGGGCTTGAGGATGTCCCCAGGCCTAGAACTCGGGAGCAGGGAAGCAACTGCCCTCGTCCTTGTGAGATATCCCGAGCAGGCTGCAGCCTAGAGGACTTCCAAAATACCATTTCAAACGAGAGCAATCTGTTTATGGGATGAGGAAGAGTCAGACAAAGCGACCATTTCTCATGTCCAGTGTCCCAGTTGAATGGTGTAAGTGGTGCGAAGGCTTTAAGGACAGACTAACATCACCCTGCATCTCAATGAACCTGCTCAGGAAATGAGGATCACCTCACTAAAGCTCCTTCAGCCGAGAAGAGCTGGAACCGAGGCTTCAATCATTCTGCTTAGATCAGGGCTAATTTTTTGGAGTGAGGTAGAAAAGTTTGGCAACATTCTGCCAGCGTCCTGGCCTTCCTTTTTCCTTACAATCCATGAACCAAGGAATTGTCACCCTGCCCTGACATTTGCCCAAGCTCAGATGGAGTTTAGAGGTGCAGCAGGAAGGGGAGGCTGAGTTGCTTGGCTGGAGCACTGCAGCTCTGGCAACTCCTGACTGGTCCTGAGCAGTCACTTGAAGTACTGACCCAGCATCATCCCTCTCCCTCCTGTCCGGCTGGAATGCTGAGACTGGGAAAGACTCCTTCCAACAGGCATTTCCTCCCAATCCCCACCCACTGATCAAGCCATGACCATGAAGGGTGAGCACTGAGGCACCACACTAAGCGGAGAAAAGTTGTTTAGTGAGCGTCTGCAGAATGGGGTTAAAACCCAGGAACTCAGGGGATGATCCTGCCTCCAGCAGCTGGGGAAGAGGCAAAATAGAATTCAGTTCTGTGCATTCTCCTCGCCTGGGGAAGGCTCCGTAGCTGAGTTGTCAGGTTTAATCTCTTCCCAACATGTATCCTGCAAATAACTCCTTTGTTCCTTTTTAAGTTCAGCAGCTCAAACTCCGGAGCAGTGACAGTCTCCAGCAAGGATTTCATGGGAGAGAGGGGAGGCTTTGAGATGTTGACTTTGAGATGTTCTCTGCATGAAGGAGGCTGTGAAAAAAGCACTCGAGATGTGGTGACCCCACAACAAGCACCTGGGTTGGGAGGGGCCTCAAAGACCTTCTAATTCCACTTAAAGACCATCTAATTCCAACCCTTCTGCCATGGACAGGGACACTTTCCACCAGCCCGAGTTGCTCAGAGCCCCATCCAACCTGGAGAAATTTTTTATAGTCCCAAACACCCACAAAACACAGGAATAAATCTGGATGTGGTGGCTCCCTCACTGGTTTTGGACAACAGATTATTAGGGATGGACTGGGCAAAGATTAGGGGTGGGTTGAGTACTTCCTGCCCAGGGATGGACAAGCCTGGTGCTTCTGGTTCTTGAGTCTTGATATAGAAAATTAGAAAGGTTGGTCCCAGTGTTCCAGAACATTTCAGACTGGTCTGGGGACAGATTTCTTCAGTCAGATTTTTGCATCCCCACCCTGCCTGGGGAACAGCAGGAGCTGATTTTGGAGGGGGAAGAGTGAACATGGAAAGCCGACCTGCAGTTGCCATGACAGGAATCTGTAGGAATGATGCACATTTTCAGCTGTTATCGGTGCTGTTTCTCTGTGCATCAGTTTACAGGAACATCGTTCAGGCTGGGGACAAGTGGGAAGAATAAGTCATTCCCTGTCTAGCGAGCCCTCCAACTCACCCAGCCTGGAACACCCACAGGCCCTTCCCAGGCTACCCTGGGCTCCATCTGGACCATGCTTTTCAGGTAGAAGTTCTAAACCATTTCCCAAACCCCCGCCAGCAGAGAATCATAGAATCCTAGCATGGTTTGGGTTGGAAGACACCCTACTCTTGTTCCAACCCACCTTCTGCTCGACCAGGTTCCTCCAAGCCCCGTCCAGCCTGGCCTTGGACATTTCCAGGGATGGGGCAGCCACAGCTTCTCTGGGCACCCTGTGCCAGGGCCTCACCACCCTCACAGTAAAAAATTTCTTCCCACTATCGAATCTAAGCCTGCCCTCCTTCATCTTAAGGCCATTCTCCTTTGTCCTATCACTAAACGGCATTAAACAAACAAATAATTATCCTGAAACAACACCATTGGTGAGGATTAAAAATCTCCAAATGGAAGAGCTACCAACAACTTTGAAGGTGAACAAGAGTTTCATAAGTAATGAATAATATGATTTTTTGCTGCTGAACTCCATCTTTCCACGGCTCGTAGAGCAGCCACACAACACAGCTGTGCTGAAAGAAGGACTATAAAGGTTATTTTACCCAGCACCAAAGTGCAGCTGACGCTGATGTGGAGCAGCCCAGTTTCCAATTGACAGTAGTTTTGGGAAAGCCATGCTCCGGCAGTCGTTGCTTCAGAAATTTGACATCCCAGGCAATCAGGATCCCCAGGCTGAAGAAGCTTTTCCAGCACCTCTATGAAGGAGTTCACTCAGGAGCACAAAAAATGAAACAAAACAAACACACAAAAACCCCCTAAAAAAATCCAGTGCCAGCAGAGCAGCAGAGCCAAGACCTCAGCACAGAGCAGAGCAAAAAGGTTTCATCAGGGCATTTGATGGTAAGAGTTCCCTAAAACTCTTTCTGTTAGAATATCTAAGTTGTTTCCTGACCAAAAGACAAATTTTTCATGGAAGCATCTGGGCTTTTCTGTGTTTTTAAACAAAAGAGGGAAATGTTAGAACTCGATGTTCTGTGTGGGACATTCCTGCTAGACCCATTTGGAGGGGGAGCAGGAAGACAAGAACTGGAAGTGTGTCACTGCTGGGGGAGTTAGGAGGAGATTTTTAATGTGTTTGGAGAAATAAAAGGGCAGGAAATTTAAGACAAAACTTTTCAAGTGGGTGAAAATATCCTCCCATGTCTAATTAGGAATTAGTAGAAGGTTCAAAAGGAAATGAAGGATCTGTGATGTGAATCATAGAGTGAAAGATCTATGATGTGAATCATAGAATCATGAAATGGCTTGGGCTGAAAGGGACTTAAAGATCATCTCATTTGGGTTGGAAGGGACCTTGATTATCACCTCATTCCCACCCTCCTGCCATCGCCCACTATCCCAGGTGGCTCCAAAGCCCCATCCAACCTGGCCTTGAACACTTCCAGGGATGGGGCAGCCACAACTTCTCTGGGCAACCTGTGCCAGGTCCTCACCACCCTCACAGGGAAGAATTTCTCCCAAATATCCATCTGAGACTCTGGAAAGAAAAGAAGCATTTCTGTTCTTGCACTTGGACTCCTGGGAATGGGTCAGTAAAAAGTCCAGCTCGTGGTACACCCCAAGGCAGTGGGGCAGCAGAATTCTTCCGTGGTCCTTTTGCCCTCTGAAGGTTTAGAGGACACTTCCACTAGTTCTGGATGGGAGTAGGCATTTCTGGATGAGTGGGAATTGCAAGGAAAAAAGATAAAGAAAGGAAAGGGAGGAAAGCAGCCCCGGCAGCAAGTGATAGAACAAGGCAAAATGGCCTCCAGTTGAACTAGGGAGGGTTCAGATTGGGTAACAGGAAAAAATTCTTGACTGAAAGAGAGTTTGAGCATCGGAACAAGCTGCCCAGGGAAGTGCTGGAGTCACCATCCCTGGGAGTGTTTAACAAATGAGTAGACCTAGCACTTTGCCATCTGGCTTAGTGGGCAAGGTGGTGATCGGTTGAAGGTTGGATTTGATGATCTTGGAGTCTTTTTCAGCCTTAATGATTCAATGATTCTGTGATTCTATGAAGGAGAAAAAGATACCAAGATAGAGGTGAGAAAGAAAAACATTGCCTTTTCCTACTGACCTTCCGCTGAAAGCCTTAAAGATATTTAAATCCTTTATTCATGTGGGGAAACTGAGGCACGGAGACATTAAATTTCTTGCCCAAAGACATACTGGGCACCCACGAGCAGAGACCAGAAGTCCTTTTCCTCTGTTATGATCGCAGTGAGACCAGGGAGAGGCACTTGAGGGGTATACAATCCAATCAGCCCTCCTCATGGAAGGGGTTGGACCCCACACCCCATCAGCAGCGTCCTTGGAGAGGCTGCATTTGCAGAGCCCTGGCTCCAGAGCCCAGCTCCTGGTGGTTGTGTCTCCTGGAGTGAGAGCAGCATCTGCTCGGAGGAGCAGGGCACAGCCAAGCAGAAAAAAAGGTCAACTGCTTCCTCCCCCTGCTTCCCTCCAGGTTGGAAGCAGGGAGAGCTCTCCACGGCACCACGGATCCTCCCTGGGCTCCTCACCCCCCTGATAATTATCCCACCAGGCCATGCGAGAGCACAATGGCAAAGCCCCCTTGGGGCCAGCGCGGCACGGGAGGAACCAAAGCGGAGGAAAAGCCGCGCGCTCCCGGTCGCCCTGGATCCTGGAGAAAAAGAATCCCAACCAGCCAGTCCCTTCCCCACGACCTGAGCTCACCCCTTGGTCCACGGAACCTTATGGGCTGTGACACGGGACCAGGCTTGCAGGAGGGGGCTGCGGCTTCCCGGGATGCGGAGCGCTGAAGGGGACACCGCATAGGTTCAGAGTCATCGCAGGGGTCTGGGAATTCTTCCTGCTGCCTTGATTCAATGTGACAAACTCATTTCTTCTGCAGCGTGGCTGCGTTTAACCAAATGGCAACTTCTGTCCTAGGCTGAGATGTGGCATTTGGGAGGGCAGAGCTGTGGCATTTGGGAGGGCAGAGCTGTCTCTCCCAGTGACGCCCCACAACCACGTTGACCTAAGTTGGTCGTGGTAAATGTTCCACCCCTTCCTGCTGTTCCCAAACTTTGTGGGGTGACCCCAAAGATGAGCACACAGCCTCAGACGTGGCTTTAATCCTCTAACCCAGAACCCCAGACCCTTTTTATCCCCCTGGCTCCATGCAGCCACTGGAAATCACCTGGATCTGCAGAACTCTGCTGCATATGCATCGCCTGCCCTTTCCCTGCGCCTCCATGCTTTGGGGAGCTGTGCTCATAGGAACATGGAATAGTTTGGGCTGGAAGAGACCTTAAAGATCATCTCATTCCACCCTCTCCTGCTTGACCAGGTTGCTCCAAGCCCCGTCCAACCTGGCCTTGGACACTCCCAGGGATGGGGCAGCCACAGCTTCTCTGGGCAACCTGTGCCAGGGCATCACCACCTTCACAAGGAAGAAATTAATCTCTGGAGCATTTATAATGATAGAAAGCCAGGTGTTCATCTCTAAACGGCCTCCAAATCCCAGCTTTTTCCAGGAAGCTGATCCAGCTGGCCACAGACTGAGTGTCCAGCTGCCAAGTTCAGCTCCTTGAAGTCCACTCAGGTTTGGGGCCAGGTCACTCTTGCTTATTCAGAATTCCTGCTCAGCTCCAGAAAAACATCCTGGACAAATACCCCACTCCATCCACCCCCACACCCCCTGCTTCCGGCAGGATCCAGGGCATCCAACACTGATCAGCAATAGGAGCAAAACCCATCCCTTTAATGCCCTGAGGTGGCTAAGAGCAGCACACCAGGGACAGATTTGAGCCCTGCGGGGAAGAAAACATCGCTTTACTCCCTGAGAGAAGGGAGAGCTTTGCTTTCAGAGGAGCAAATGCCATCTGTTCCCATCGCCCACAGATCCGGCCACACTGTGCGGCTGCGTCACTGCTCCACTGAGCACAAGGAATCAGAGACAGGCTCCAGCAAGGAATGCTTAACCCTCCTCCATGCTGATCAGCAGGATGCTGCCAGGACAAAGCCAGGCCGTGAACACCATCACACCTGACCTGGCACAATGTAGGGCTGGAAGTGCCAGGAAGGCACCCCAAGAAGTTGCTCCAAACCTCCCTGGTGATGCTGCATCCAAGCAGGGAAATCTGTAAAACTCAGGAGGGAGGACCAGGGAACACACGAGTTTGCAAAGCAAAGGGAAGACAGCCAGGTTTGGCTCGTTGCTTCTGGCCCTGGAGCATACCGTTGTCACCGGGAAATCCCTTTCACACCCACAGGAGGAGGCCTTGAGCAGCAAAAGAGCAGGGAAGCTCCTTTGAGATGGAAACCATCTCTACCAGAGAGACCTGGAGTGAAAGGGGCGGAGGAAAACCTGATTCCTGTGCTTCCTCCTCCAGCTGAAACCTGCTTTGTTCGGGGAGGGCTCCTGTATCCCTGTTTAATGATCCACTCTGCATTTACATTTAATTAGAGGAATGAAAGAGCCAATTAACAAGATCCACACTGAATGCAAACAAAAGGGACCGCTGGTGACTCAGCTGCAGGGGCAGAGCCAAGGGCTGGGGCTTTGCAGGCAGCTTAACCAGACCTCAGGGCAGGCTGGTGCCAGGAGGCATCATCCTTGTGCCTCCTTTTTCACAGTTCAGGGGTTGCTCCATGCTTTGGGCTCCCTCATGGATCCAAATTCAAACTCATCCCTGTTTTTCATTCCTGGAGTTGGTTTTCAGCTGGATCAATGAGCGGAGTCACTCACCACACATTGCAGTATTGCTGGTGCTGGGATGGGGGAGAGGGCAAGACCTTGCTCAGAGAGAGGAGGGGAGGCCAAAGCACCTTTCTCAGAGCCAGCCCAAGATGATTTTGGCTCATTTGGATTCAGAAATGCACCAAAGGACACATCTCCATGTGCACAGCTGCTGAGGGGGCTTAAATTTACACCCTTGGCATTTATCCTGCATCACCCCTCCTGTGACAGCACAGCCACAGCAAATCAGCTCAAGTAAGCGATTAAAAAATTTTTTTTTTTTTTTTTTTTTATTTTTTAAGCTACAGCAGCTCCCCATCCAGTGTTGCAGGTGGTCGCTGCTGAGGAAAAAAGGAGTGGCTTGGTGCACTGGGCTGTGTGAGATGGTCCCAGCCGTTCCTGCAGTGTGAAAATCACCTGCAGTGAGGCTGGAAGTGCTTCCAGTGCTGCTCCAAACCAAGCATGAGCAGAACCAGGTGTGTCAGCACAAGCTCCACCCTTTCTCACAGGGTTGGATCCCATTAACTCCAGATGAAGAAACGTCTTCTCTGTCCTGCTGTGAGCCAGAGCTCATCGCCGAGCCCAGCTCCAAGTGAAAACAGGCATGGGAAGGTGTGGGAAAGGAAGATTCCAGATGGCATCATTTTAATAAGAGGTCACACTTGAAAGGAAGGCAGCAACGAGAGGGTGGGGAAGGCAACCTCCAAGCAGGGACTGAGGATGATCCTGAAGAGCGGGCAGGCAGAAGAATAACCTGGAGATTTGCTGAGGGTGATGTGAGTGCAGATCTCAGCAACCATGAAACAGGAAACATCCGGAGGGTTTAGACTTACTGAGAGCCTCTTTTCAATTTTAATTATTGGTTTCTTTGTTTGCTTTAGTGCCGTGGAAAGACACGGCTTCAGCAGTAGAGGAATACCCTGGGATGCACAGGCTTTAGTAACGTTCTGCCTGCAGTGCTCTCGTGCTCCAGGCCTTAGAGATGGATCCCACAGAAAATCCTCTCTTGGAAAGGGGATGGAGAGGAGCCAGCAAGGTCAGGCGGCTTCAGGGCTGACCTTGGCACCCCCGTTTCATCCCAGAGATAATCATTTCAGTTAGAGCCAGTGCAAGGCTGCCCTCAAACTGAGGTGTCACCCATAACCACTCCTCATCCTCCACATCCACTATTCAGTTTCCTTGCTAAAGATCCTGACTCTTTCCCTCTGAGGCCTATTTTGGGATAGATCAGGGCCTGCCCTCACACCCACCTCCCACCTCCTCGAGCAGCCCTTTGTTGGCTCAGCAGGGAGCTCGGGGTGACTTGCTGAGACGTGAACGTCTCCACTGGGGAGAGCTGGAGTTACTCACCGCCTCACAAGGGACGTGAGAGCTGAGTTCCTCCGCTGCTCACAGTCAGTCAGCTCAAATCAGACCTGAGAGACAGAGCTCGTGGCACAAAGAGATCAGCAAACCATTTACTGCAGCGGATGTCCCAGATACAGTAATGAGGGTTGTGATCAAACCGAGCTTGGAGAATGGCTCGTCCTAGGACATATGTGCTGGCAAATGAATCCCTGTCATTACCTGATCTGCCCAAATCTGAGCTTTCCTGCCTCTCACACTGCTATCAGTAAAGATTTTTGAGTAGTGAGCAAGAACTTTCACTCAGGACTCACTCCTCTAAATGGTCTCCCCAGCTCCTTTGTTGAACCCCCTCCAGCTGTGCTGATGCACGAGTGAGGAATGTGGATCCATTATCAGAGAATAACCTTGACTTGCCCACCCTTGGCTCACATCCAGAGCAGCAGCACATGCCCCAGCCATGACCAGAGCACAAGCCCAATGTTTTCACCTCCACAAATGGAGCATCACGGAGGTGACAGCACCTTCAGAAGATGGAATGGAGACTTTTTCCATGAGACAACTTATTATTAAGACCAATCCACTTTTGTGTTTGCTCATCCTGGTGTAGAATCAGAGCCCTTCAGCTCAGCTGAGGAGTGACCCCACCTTTTCACCTCGGCAGCAAAGGGTGAGCTCTGGTTCTTCCTTGATTTAGGCTGAAAAAATTCAGTATTAGGCAGACTGCAAATGGAGAGATCGGTGTGATGGATAGAGGCATCCTCAGGGCACAATGTGTTTTATCACTGAAGCACTGAAAACCTACACTGGGCCACCAGAGATATTTTCTCTGTGCCACCCACCTGCCTCCTTCAACGCTGGACATTCCCTCTCTTTCTAGAGTAAATGCCAGGGTGTCATCATTTGTGAGATGATTCTTTTCCTAAAAGAGAAGTGAATCCGTGACCAGACTTTAATCATACCGACCACTGGAGTATTTATTGATTATTACAACTATTTCTATCCAGTCTTGCTAAGAGCCATCATCTCAACAGCTCAGGGAGTGCTGGTGCTTGGCACTGTACATCTGTTTGCTAAAAAATGCCAATTGCTCTCAGGATCTGAGTCAGAATAAAGGAAGAAAAGAATAGGAGGGTGAAAATCGTGCAAAAATGCCTCAACTTCTTCAAGGTCATGGGCAGATGCAGGATCAGAACTTAGGCTCTCCTGCAAGGTTCTGGACCAGCATCCTTAGACTCCTCTCATCACAAGACTAAGCTAAATTGGGTGCTGAGCCCATGTCACGCAGTACAGATGACACACTCCGAAGATAAAACTAATTTCAGCATGCTGCACCATAAGAAAACACCCACATGGAATGAAGTTTAAACTAACATTATTTTTCTTCTTTTTTTGGCAAGAATACATAAGTGGCAAGACCAGATGTTCCATGAATTCGTGCATTCTATCGGCTTGTTTGCCTTCCATAAAAGCAAAGATCCAGAGCAGAAATGTGCAATCAATATTTGGGTTTTTCAGCCCAGAAGTGTTGGGCAAGGTGGCTGGTCCAGACTTTCCTTCTGTTTTACTTTGTCAAAAACATCATCTAAAACAAAAACAACGATTTCACTTTCCAGGTACAGCCAAGGGTTTTCTTCAGCCCCAAACACTCACAGCTCTGGAGGTCCCTTGATCACGGGACCATAGAATGGTTTGAGCTGGGAGAGACCTTCAAGATCTTCCAGTTCCAACCCCTGCCATGGGCAGGGACACCTTCCACTATCCCAGGTTGCTCCAAGCCCCATCCAACCTGGCCTTGGACACTTCCAGGGATGGGGAGTCCACAAAGTCTTGGGGCAACTTGTGCCAGGGCCTCACCACCCTTAAAGCAAGGAATTTCTTCCCAATATCTAAGTCCACCCTCCTCCAACTTAAGGCCACTCCCCCTGGTGCTATCACTACAAGCCCGTGTGAAAAGTCCCTCTCCAGCTTTCTTAATAGCTGGATAATTGCAGGTCTGCCTCCATCTCCACCTGTGCATCCTCTGGATGCAGCCTGATTATCTCCTCTGCCCACGGCAGAACCTAAAAGGATCAGTCCCTCCAAGATTTCCATTTATTTACATCCCGCTCCACCATCCTAAGGAGCCCTTGGGTTGGGGAGACCCCACTGGCTAAATGACCCACGTCTCTCATTTCTGTGTATCTTTCTAATGTTCGTTGAAGGGACATATTAAGCTTTTTATTTCTTAGTTCCCTTCAAGAACAAACAACAGGAAAAAAAAATGTGTTGTGCCTCAGGCAGTCTTTTTTATTACCTTATATAGAATTCATGCAATAAAGCCCATTAATTAAAACATGAATATTTAAAACAGCTTTCAAGAATGGCAGCCTTATCTCACCAGAGGGAAGAAGAAAGAAGAGTGGGGGGAAAAAAAGGGGGGGAAAAAAGTGGTAAAACACAAGAAAGGCAGGAGATAGTTCATTTTGCCAGAGGAGCATTCAATTATTTAATTGCTGAATTAATGCTTTGTCCCCAGGTGACACTGGATGTTCATTCGCAGCGGGAGGATCAGGATGGAAAAAGGTGGGGAGGGAAGGAGCGGGGGTGAAGGCAAATACTTGGAGTTTTAATTACAACGTGAGGTAGACAAAGTTGTCAATTCTGTGAGCGCTGCCTTCCAAAGCCAGGGCTTCCTCGGTGGAACGGTCCTCGAAAGCAGAACAGCCACAATTATCCACTGCACTGAGGCAGCTCACGGGAGAACCGGACAGGGAGAGGCAGCTCAGCATCGCAACGCCCGCCTTGGAGGGACTTTGCTCCTCAAAAATGCACCCAAGGGTCTGGGTGTAAGGGGAAACAGCCCCCAGGGTGGAAAAATGGAGACAGGAACGGGAAACGTGGGAGTCAGGATTCAAACCCTGCACGGGGCTTGTACCACACCTGAGCTGGAATGTGGGGAAAAAAGGAGCTGAGGAGCAGCCAAAAGTCTGCAAAACCACAACTCTTCAGTAAAAGCCCCCAAAAAACAGTGTGAATGCTGCAGGGGTAGATGCTGCAAGATCTCCCTTCGATAAGCCTCACGTCAGGGAGTGGAGAGAGCTTTGGGGAAGAGCAGGTGGTCCCTAGGAGCGGTTCAAACTGATGCCATGATGATTTTTTGCCTTTTCGTTTATACCCGTTATACCTTTTTACAACTTCTGTGTTCTTAGTGGTTTTTAGCCTACATTCTTGGGCTTGTTTGTCAAGCTAGGAGACCAAACGTCTTAGAAGCTTCATAGTTAGGGATCAAAATGCCCCAGACACCAAGGTTCTCTCCGGATTACATTTTGTAAACTAAGATAGAACCCTCCAGGGGAAGGTTCCTTGGGGAGGGGGGGCTCACTCGAGGCTCTCATTGGGGAATTTTTGATAGATATGCTAATTAGTAACACCTATAATGATATATCCAATCTATTGTGGGTGGGCATTGTGGTGTGCATTGGGGTGCATTCGACCTGGACATGGTGCACCTAAGGATCCTTAAAATAAATACAAAGGTAAAACCCCTTTTTCCCTTCTAACCAGGTTTGACTCTTGATTTTAAGACCAAGGAAAGGCATCAAAAACACCAGCCAAGCACAAACTGGACTTAAAGCAGATTAGAAGCATTTTATGGAGCAGGAGAAGTCTGTGCAGTCTCTGCTGTGGAGGGCGGGGCAGAGGGATGCATGTCCCACATTCTTTTGGGGTTTTTGGCTGACTGCAGCCTCAAAGCAAGTCCTTTGTCCCCTCAGAACGCCAAGCCATGTGAGTTGTCCTTTCCCACCAAGCTCTCAAGCCACTGGGGAATCCTTCAGTGTGCTTTGGGAGTAACAGAATTTCTACTTTCATGGGAAGGATCCCACAAGTATAAACAAATCCATCTCCTCCTGAAATGCACCAGGAGGCACAGATCGGCCTCATGGCACATTTTGGGAGAAGCACGGAAAGGTTGAAGGATGAGTCAGCCTCCTGTTCCTGCAGTGAGTTTGCACACTGCGGGTCTCCATGGACTCTCTCCCTTGACTGGGAAGCACCACATCCATCCTGGGTCTGTGTGTGGGTAGTGTTGGGGCTTCCTACAGGGGTCTCAGCACCAGGATTTGTTCATGGGTGGGCTGGAAGAGACTTTAAAAATCGTTTAGTCCCAACCTCTGCCATGGGCAGGGACACTTTCTTCCATCCTAGGTTACTCCAAGTCCCATCCAACCTGGCCTTGAACAGTTCTGGGAAATCTGAGTCAGAGCCTCACCACCCTCACAGGGAAGAATTCCTTCCTAATATCCAATCTAAACCTACCCTGCTTCATCTTAGACCATTCCTCCTTGTCCTATCACTGCATGCTCTTGCAAAAAGTCCCTCTCCAGCTCTTCTGGAGCCCCTTTAGGCACTGGAAGGGGCTTTGAGGTCTCCCTGGAGCCTTCTCTTCTCCAGGCTGGACGTTCCCAGCTCTCCCAGCCTGGCTCCACACTCCCCTGTGTGTGCACATCCCCACATCAGACCCAGCTGTGTCCCTGTGCCTCTGGCTCTCCGGACATGCGCGACTGGAGATGTACCCCGGGGCAACTCTGTGCTTCATCCATTCCCTCCTCCACCACCTCTTCATATATTTTATTTTCTTTCTGTGGTATTAAAAGCATTTCTTTGAGTGCCCAGTGCCTGCCCTGGCTCACTGAGAGGAGCTCTGATCCGGAGAGAGAAGCTGCAAGACAAACACTCCTCCGCAAACCTTTGAAGTCTGCAGACCTATTCATGGCATTTCTCCAAGGTCTTCTGCCCATCCAGCCCCTCTCCAGAGAGCAGGACCCACTCCAGCTGGGTGACCCAGCTCACCCAGTACATATTGGAAACCCTAAATCTCCTTCTGTGCTGCTCTTGGCATTTTTTGTTTGCTTCTCATTGTTCCCTTTGCCTTCTGCACCCCAACTCCAGGAGAGAAGTGCAACCCCAAAGCCAGCCTAACCCAGTGGGACCATGAGGGAGGGGTCCCAGGACACCTGATAAAACACTGGCCCAGGTTTTCATTCCAGGCAGAACCCCAAGGAAAGGAGATTTCTGGGTTTATCTGTCTGATTTATATTCCTTCAACCACTGTTGGAGGGCAGCCTCACCCCAAGGATGCTCAGTCTATGAAGGTTTCTGGTGAGTGTGAGCTCAGCCTAAGTGATCCCACTCACCAAAATAATACCTAGTACAGCAGTTAACTGGTTTATCTGGCCCACCGTCCCACCCAGGTGAGAAATGCTCCAGATATCTTATGTTATGTCCAGAAAAAGCCCCAGGAGGGTGCTGGTAACAGGACAATCCCAAAGGCATTGCTGGAAAATGAGGGTTATGAAGGATTTGGATATGAGCAGCAAAGAGAGGAGTTGAGATTATTACAGGAGAGGAACGTGGGACTTCACATAGTAGGAAATTTCATCCTTCCCAGTCATCACAGAGCTCTGTTTTTAAGAAGGGGCAGTACAGTGCCAAGCTGGGGGCCAATCCAGCAGGCTCAGGAGTGGGGATGGTTGGTCATGGTGTTTAAAGGCTTGGAAAAGCTTCAACTCTTCTCTTCCTCTGCCCTGAAGCAAGCAAAAGGCAACAGATTATGCCAAGACAAAACTCACACCGAACATTCCACCAGCCCTAGTGACAACAGGCTCGAACATGGCACTGCTGAGCTGGGACAGGGACACCAGGGCTGGCAGCAGGAAAGGGACTGTGCAGAGGGGAAATCTGGTGAATCTGCTGAGCCAGGAAAGCCATCCCTGCCCTGACAGTGGGTGGGATCCATCGTGGCTCTCCCACAATGTCTGTTTTCTCCTTGATGATTCCTCAGCTGTGGTGGGTCCATGGAGGCAGCTGGTTGAACTCCCCAAAGAGGCCTCCAGGGCTCCTCCACAGCCCAAAAGCAGAGAAGCACAAAAAGCAATCTCCTTAACTGCTTCTCTGTGGTTACCTGGGGACTCTCCTGGTCCCTGCATCTTCTCTTCTTCATCAAGTGCACCCCCAGCAACCCAGCCATCCTCCTGAGCAGCTCCTCTGCTGCCTTCTGTGGGCATTCCTCTTACAAACATCACCGGTCTCAGGTCACAGCACCACTCGTTGATCTTGGCTGACCCTAAAGAGGATGCTCAGAGGGCTGGAGAACCTCTCCTATGAAAACAGGCTGGGAGAGTTGGGATTCTTCAGCCTGGAGAAGAGAAGGCTCCAGGGAGACCTGGCACAGGTTTCCCAGAGAATTAGTGGATGCCCCATTCCTGGAAGTGTCCAAGGCCAAGTCAGATGGGACTCTGAGAAATCTGGTCTAGTGGAAGCTGTCCCTGCCTGTGGCAGGGGGCTGGGATGAGATTCTGACCTTTAAGGTCCCTTCCAATCCAAATCTTTCCATGATTCTATGAATTCCTGCCAAGCAGGACATTAAAATGAAAAATAAACAACTAAACCCAACAAACTAAACAAAGGAGAAAGAAAGGGTATGAAAGGGAGAGGATTTTGTGGGCAGAAATTGTCATCAGTCAAGTTATTGATGATCCTTTGACTGACCCTCGCTGAAAGGGTAGAAGACAAGCGTGGAATAAACCCAACCATGAACAGCAGCCCTGGCACATCTTCCTGGGTGTCTTTCTCCTAGGAATGTCCAGTATGATCTTTCCCAGCATGTCCACAACTGGAATTCTGGTGCAAACACCTCTTCAGTCCAGGTCTGTAGAGGTTATTTAGTCCCAGTCCCAGGTTAATGGGCATCAAGAGCAAACTGGTACCATCTAGAACTGCCTTCATCGAGCACAACTGCCCAGAGAATTGGTGGATGCCCCATCTCTGGACGTGTTCAAAGCCAGGTTGGATGGGGCTTGGAGCAACCTGCGATAGTTGAAGGTGTCCCTGCCCATGGCAGGGGATTGGAATGAGATGTCCTGAAAGTCCTCTCCAACCCAACCCACTCTGATTCTGTGATCCTCATGGACTGGAAGTGTTCATGGAGACTGGACTGTCTGGCATGTCCCTACACCAGGACAATTCTGCCTGTGGATATGTTCACACGCACAGCATCCCTGACTTTCGGCCTGGTTGCCTCACAGGGCACTAATTTTAAAGCCATGAAGCTCTATGCACACTTGAGCTGCTTCCTTGCCCTCCTGAGCTCTGGGCTGGGCACTTATGGAGGTCTAATGGCCAACCTGAACCTGTCCTGGTCATTCCCATGCCACACGTCCTGCAATGCCTTTCCTCCATACCTCCACTTGTGACCAGAGTTGGTAGGAATGAGGTTCTGTTGACAGTCTTGGTCACAAGTTTAGTCAAGTTATGGGAAGGGGATACCAAAACTAACCCTCAATTTCATCCGGCAGGCACTTGGGATACAGACCTGCATATGAAGTGCAGACAGATCCCTGGATAAAGCCTTCCGTGGGGATGGGAGAGCAGATTAAACAGCGACATGTGGTGGAATCACCATTCCCCTTGTCCTATCCTGGCCTCCAGTAGATCCTGAAGGAGAATCTCAGGGTAGGTCGTTTTCTGATCCGTCTTGGGCTCTCAACAAAAGCTGAGGGGCCAAAACTTTGCATCTTGGTCCTTTAGACTTCAGATTCAGGAGAAGAACCGGAAAAACAGTGACAGCACTCCTGCTTCCAGCTGTTTCTCCTACTTTCAGTGCCATACACTGAATTTTATCACCTTTCTCTGATTTGGGCACCCTCAACACAAATATACCCGAACTCCTGTCCCCAAAACAAACAAGTGGGGAAGTGTCAGCTTCCAAATCCCAAAATCCAAGCTGGCAGAGACCAGGGCATTCCCCTCTTCATCCAGGCAAGGCGACAAAGCCAGAGACTCGCACCAGTAATTGCGTTTCTGCCTCAGGACACAGGGAAGGATCAGACTCCTCAAAGAGCCCCAGAAACAGCGGGACAAAGCAGCCAGGCTGCCAGGGCAGCCCAGTTTCTTCGGGAAGCTGGAGCTGCAGCTTTCACAGCCTCCAGGTCCCTTCTTTACAGCTTCTAAACACCGGGCAGATCCCAAGCCAGTAACTGTTTGTTTAATGACACGGACCACTCAAGACCTATTGAGAGCATTCAGCTTAATGAGGTGTGTGGCAATTATCGCTCTATTGAAACTCGAGCCAGGGAACACAAAGAAATATATTTAAACTCAACAGATCTGCAGTTCTGGTGTGCTAAAGGACGTCCTTTCCCAGCCTGGCTGTCTCACTGCGCTGAAGGGTAAAATATGGGATTTCGGTATCAGATTGTTGTCTGCAAGAAGAGAGTGTGCCAAGAGGAGATTCAGCGGCTGGAGGTGACATTGGCAGAGCTGCTCCAGGGACACACAGTTGCTGAGTCCTCCCCAGGATGCTTGCTGAGAATCCCAAACCAGTTTTCTAACCTATTTATCCCAAGCTTGCTCCAGTACCGTCCTGGGGAACGTGGGACTTGCAGGAGGTAGAACCAACACCCGTAGATGCTGTCAAAATTCCACTGATTGTAAGAATGGGAAGGTGTGGGGAAAGAGATGAAGTTACAGAGGTGTTGGTGATGCTCTGGAAGTGTCACCGAAACTGTGGAATAAACAAAAGACTCTCCAACAACATTTTTAGTGTCGGAGAATCAAGGCATCACTTTATTCTGGCCAGGATGTGCAACAGAAATAATTTCATCCACACATAGCCCGGGTTGTGCAGAGAAAATCCTTCCATCACACATGAATTTTAGTTGATTTTTCATGTATTTTATACAGTCAAAACCCATTGAAATTCATTGGTTCGATGCTCATTGGTCCCAAGTAGCTCAGTTTGTAGTATTTGGGTTCCTATCGGATTCCTAATTTGGCCTCCGGTGCTAATTAGGTTCTCATTCTTATCTCTCTTTTCCCAGACCAGGGGTCTCGGACCATGCCAGTGGTGATGTTTGGAGTTGATGTTCGTTAAAGGTCATTGATGGTCATTATTTCTTGTGTCTCTCCCATGCTATCCCCAGTCTGCTGAGATGTTCAGCTCATCAGAACCTGCCTGGTGGAACAGTCCCCTGAAAAGAAACTTCAATTCCTTTCCCCTGGGGCAAAGGCGAACAAAACTGACTAAAGTTACATGAAAAATTTTAAACTCTGTGTCATTTCCAACAGAAGGTTGGTTGGAAGGAGCCCGAAAGATTGTCGCGTTCCAAACCCCTGCCACGGACAGGGACACCTTCCTCTAGACCAGGTTGCTCAGGGTCCCATCCATCCTGGCCTTGAGCACTTCCAGGATGGGTAGTCCACAACTTCTCTGGGAAATAAGTGGATTTAGTGCTAAATAAGAGCATTTAGTGCTGAAAATGACACAGAGCCCTTCTCCCCTCCTGGTTCTGCTGCCTGCTGAATCTCGCAGGCAGCTTGGCTAAACTTTGTCTCTGCTAAGTCCTGGCTCTACCCAAAGTCTTTTGCACCTGGATAGAGGAAACCAGCAGTGAAAAGGGGAAAACTCCCTTTAAAGGAAACCTGAAGGAATCCCAGAGCTCTATCAGCCATGAGAGTTGGGATCCACCAGGTCGGAGCTCAATGCCAAGGAAATCCAGGGAGTTCAGGCACCACACAGGTGAATCAAACACCTAAAAGAGCTCCATGGATCCAGTTCCTCTTATACAAAACATTTCCCATTTTTCAGCCTGCTCCCATTACCTAAATACATCAGATATTCAGGGTGGGTGGTGAAAAGGGCCAGATATTTGGGATAGGTGGTGAAAAAGGACAGGAATGCCTGTGTGTGCCCTCCCTTTGAGGTGTCAGCACCATTACCCTCATTTCTGCAGTTACAGATGGAAAACTACTCTGGAGATGTGAGGATTTTGACTCTGGTGTTGGTGTTTCCCTGCACCTTAATTTCACCTTGTGCTCCCATACAAGACATTTTGGGGTGACTGCTATGGAACTTGAATATGAGAGGATGTTAAAACCACAAAAATTAAAAAAAAAAAACAAAACAGAGAGACAGGAAAAAGGGAAACTAAAAAGCTGAGCCTTTCACCAGGCTGCCACTCATTAAATTATCCGTAAAAGTCCCTGTGGCAATAATGGGAGTAGCTGCCTGTGAAACTCCCTCGGCAACCGGATGTAAATTCCACCTTTACTCTCCCTGCGACAGCGCACTGAGCTGGTAATTGCTGATGTTTCTGCATTGTGATCATGTCCACAAGCTGTTGGGTTCACAACGGAACTGATCGCTTTGCTTTGCTCGTTTTTCTCCACCCCATCTCCGTGCAGACACGCTCGGGGATGGGTTTAGTGCTGGAAGCAGCCGGGGCACGGGGAATTTCTGCCCTGTCATTTCACAGCACTCCGGCACTCCTGTGCTCGTGCCTAATTCTCCCTGGGGTCCTGTGATGGGATGGATGTGTGGGAATGCTTCCAACTACACTAGGGAGGTGTGGGGTGGACATTAAGAAAGATTTCTTTGCTGAGAGGGTGGTCAAAAATCGGAACAGGCTTTTTAGAGAGGTGGTCAATGTCCCATCCCTGTCAGTGCTTAAGAAGTATTTGGACAATGCCCTTAATTAAACTTTTGGTCAGGCAGTGGGACTAGATAATCATTGCAGGTCTTTTCCGACTGAAAATATTGTATTTTCATTCTATTCTATTCTATTCTATTCTATTCTATTCTATTCTATTCCAGTCCATTCCACCTGCAAGGTCTTTGACAATCCCAGAGGAGAACAGCGGGGCAGGCAGGGCTCATGCAGGTCACAGAGATCTGAGTGTTTAAACTGAGTCAGAAGCCCCTGTTGCTGCCCCCAGGGAGGAGTTCCTCACATTTGCCTCATCCATAAATACCCCGTGACCACAGGCAAGAAGGACATTCCTGCCAGGAGCTGCCCATGTGGGTCCGGTGGGGATTCGCTGCAGGTGACAAGGTGACCTCTTTGCCACATGCCAGGCTTTGTTCAACCTCCTCCTCCTCCTCCTCCAGGAGCTGGGTAGGAGTACCAGGTCTTGTTGTCATTTGGGCTTAAGCTGGGGGGATGTCAGGTGAAATCTCCCAAGATTTCAGCAGTTTGCACAGGAAGATCTTACACATGAGGAGAAATCAGCGCTTCCGTGCCCTGTGTTTTGCTGTCGATCTCTCACCGCATCCCGCCTCCGCTCTCAGGGATGTCCAGATCGGACAACAGGGACAAACACAGGTGGAGAAGCGAGGAGCTGGAACGCAGCACACCTTCCAGAGAGGCAGTGAAAATGCACTCACCCAAATCCCTTTGCTGTTTTGCTGGCAAATCCAAACCCGAGGCCGAACCAAAGCCAAACACCTTTGTCTGCAAGCTCAGCTGCTTGGGCCTGGGGGATTCTTGCTGGAGGAACAGAGCGTGTGTCATAAGGAGCTGAAGATATCAAGGAGAGGTTTGAGATCTGCTCCTGGGCAATTACTCACAGCTCTTTATCAATCTCTGGAGCTTTTGTGGCCACTAAAGTTCATCTCAAACATAGGAAATGACTTATCAAGTTATCTCTGCCCTGGGAGAGATTGCAGATTCAAGGGTAGGGGAGCTGTGCTACCCAAGATGATTCCTGCAGCAGGGAGGGTGGGAATTGATTCATTTCTGTGCCTCTGGTTCCTCTCCCACACCATGGACCCCATTCAGGAGCCACCCAGCCACAAATCCAGGCAGCAGCTCAGCCCTGCTGAGGAGACCAAAGCATGTTTTGAGCAAAGAGCTGTCCAAAAACGAAGTGAAACTTCCCAACAACAAGAGAGGTTTGGAGGGCGCGTCCTGCCTACGTAATGCAGCAGAGTTTAAGAAGGAACTTGTTCTTGGGCCTCTCCAAACAGAGATCAGACACTCTGAGACATCTTAATCAAGGTTACAGGGGTGGAAAAGCGTCTAAAAGTGGAAGATGAAACACCACGAGCAACACAGAAGTGATGAGCATGTGTGAGGAAAGGGGATTTGATTTTGTTCAGAGCAATGGGGATGGCAAAAGAATGGAAAAATTCAGCAGGAAAGGCAGGAAAATTCCCAGCACTTCAGTCTAGCATTATTGTGTTATCAGTTAGCCACTCACTAGAAAAACCTCTCCAGCCCTGGAGCCACCTGATTTATCAAGAAGCAAATTGTATATTTTGGGGACACTTTTAGCCTTGATTTACAGTCAGCATCCTGGATCCCTCCAAGGTGGGAACACGAAGAGCAGAAGGACCAAAAAATGATATTTGTCTCTTTGGGCCACCACAATGTGCCGGCACTGCAATGGCCTTCCAGGAACAGCTCACATGGAGACAAGACTAATTAGACATTCATTAACTGCCTAACTCAGCACAGCACTTAAGCGCACATTTAACCTTCTCTCATTACAGGGTCACATCATCATCCCTTTTAAAGCTCCAGCTCTGGTTACAGAAGCCAGCTGACATTTGGGAGGGTCACCAGCATTTCAGGAGGTTTTCCCTCCTTCAGTCTCCTGCTCTTGCACCCCAAACCTATTCCAGGAATACCAATTTGCATCCCAAAAACGGGATTTACAACTAAACATCGGGACCTACAAACAAACCTCTGCCTTCTTCCCACATTTCCTGAGTCAGCCAAGGGAGACCTGATAACGGCCAGTTATCAACAGTTCCCCTGTTGAATTGTCTTCTCCTGGAAAACAATCCCAGTTCAAGCCTTGCTGGAGTAGCAGCTGGAGGCAGCTGCCCAGGATTTCAGAGCATGTCTTGCTGATCACCAGGACAAGCTCCATGTGCAGGAAGGCCAAAATACCTGAGGGATAACCTGGGGGATTCTTCTGCAAACCACCCCTGCCTGCTGTACCCTCTGCAATGTCTGTGTGGGACAGTGAGCGCAAAGAGAGTCTCACTAAACCTGGGAAGCAAATTTGGAGCAGTTTCTCCTTCCTCCGGACACTGAAGAACAGGTGCTGCAGATAACACAGGGTCACTTTGGCAGAGTTTCTTTGTGAAGTCCCTCAATAAATGATCATAAATTTCCCTGAACAAGGTGTAAAATCACTGGCCATGAGTGCAAGCGGGCTGTCAGTTTTGTTTTCTTGAGTGCCCCTGTAGTTCTGGAGTTCACCTCTTGGGGTGAAGATTTTCACAGGGATCTCACCCACAGACCGTGAGCCAAAGCACGGCTGTGTCCGAGGCAGCATCTCGTCGTAGATTTGCACTCATCCATTGGCTTTGGAAATACCCAAGGAATAAAAAGGCACATTTGGAAAAGTCAGGTTTCATATTTCAGGATGGTATCTGGGCATCTGGTAATTCAAAGGGTGGTTTGAGTTGGAAGGGACCTCAAAGATCGTCTCATTCCAACCCCCTGCCATGGAATTCCAAATTCCTTCTTGTGCCTTTAAAGTCATCAGAGTAGATTAGTACAACTCACACATCCCCACTTGTTCCAAGATGAAAGTGTTAAGACAGGCCCAGAAACAACAAATGACTCAGAAAGCAGCAGGGAGGGAATCATAGCGATGATAATAAAAAAATAAAAAATAAAATAAAAAAAAGCTTGTTGGAAAAAAACCCGCTACAAATACAATCAGAACAGCAACGAGTGCAATAACCAGCACCAGCACTTGGAAATCAGGAACCCTATCAAAATATTCCACCCACAAAATGCTGTTAAGGGATTGCTGACTCCCTGTCCAAATTGGATCTCGCCTCCATCTTCCTGATCAAGCCTTTGCATAAATCAAAACAGACACAGTGACAGACAGAGCAGCACATGGAGAGCCCGGGCACCCTGCAAGCATCGTTGCTGTGTGGATGGCATCCCACCAGCAAAGATGATAATTCCCTGTCTTCAGTATGGAACAGATGTGAGCAGCCAGCAGAAAAATTGTCTCCAATCTACAAATATTTGACACCCAAAAAGGATTTTGGTTCAGCCATCCTTGAGCCTCTTTCATATTTACTCTGTGGGAACATTCGGGCACTCGAGCTGGACTAGGAGAGATCCCTACAAAAGCCAATATTAAGCTTGAATGCTTCAGGATTTGCTGAAAATCTTATTTCAAATTTCACCTTTGGTTGCAGTGAGAAAGGTCACACTGCTTGGGTGGAATGCATAAATCACCCAATCAGCAAATTCCAGGCATGACACATGACTGAGCTCCGAGGAGGCTCCTCACGAGCTGTTCACACAGGAGAAAAGGGCATTGGAAAAAAAAAAAAAAACAAAAAACAAACCCAAATCTGGAGAGTCTTGTGCTCGTGGCCAGAGAGGGAGGCACGGCTGAAGAACTAATTTGCAGGATTTATGGCTCGGCTGTGCCTTCATGTATTGATTCACAGATCAGCGAGGAACAAAATCTCCCCCAAAATACACTGACGAAAGCACGAGTACCTGATCATGTCCTAATCTCTCAGCTAATGCCAGGCTGCAGGAAAATCACTCTGCACAGCCTGGATCTGTGCCTGGCCACCTCCTTCCTACTGCAAGCAAATCTGGCCTCTTCCCCTCAACCCTGAGAAATTCCACCCTCAGTAGGGGTGGAAAAGTCAGGAAGGATCCCCAAATTCCTGACCCAGACAGATGTCAGCTTTCTGCTGGTGGCAGAGGACATTTCAGTCCAGCACCTGAAGAAGATGAGACCTTGGGGTGAGGGTCAGGTGAGAGTCTGAGACTCAGGGAATTGGAAGCTCCATTCCCTGCCACCTGGATTCCTATTTAGCATCACACCTCTGCTTTACGTAACCTGCATGCTGGCAGGTGGGGTGGGAGCTGAGAATAAACACCCCAGAGCAGACCTGACACAGGTAGTGAGAAAAAAGCTTCACTTTCCGACCCCCCGAGGCCCTTCTGTCTGCTTTGCACGGCTGTGTCAGGTCTCTGGAAGGAGCACTTCCCTCCCCAGACCAAGATCAGACTTCAGGATCATCCCACCTTGATTCACAGCCCTTTTTGTCATGCCTCTCCCACCTCCCCTGTCCCTTCTCAGCCCACACCATCCTCAAGACCTCAATCAAAACCCAGTGAAATATCTGAGGAACGAGCCCCAGCAAAGGCACTGAGTAACCCGCTGGAAGCAGCGTGGCGAGTTTTCTTCCTGAAAGCCTCCAGAAGGAAAACGAAGCTGAGAACAAAACGAGCGTGCCTTCTGTAGCCATCCCCGTGAAACAGACCCAGGAATTAAGTTTTCCCTAGGAATTCAAGTGGTTGATAGGGCTGCTGAGAGCAGCCTGCCTCGGGAGGTAGCTTGGATCCTGCCTTTTCTAGGACATCTGTAATTATGTTGGAAAACTGCTCACCCTCAGGTGAGAAGCTCCCCCTCAGCAGCTCAGAGGCTGCGGGAGTAAAACAAGCCATGAACAAGCCCCGAGAATGAATGAAACAGCTTGGGGAGTATTTAGGGGCAGCTGATTTTCAATTCCGGTCTCAGGCTCGTAAAGAGCCTCGGAGGGCTCCCTGGCCTGCCTGTCGATTGGGAAATGAGGTTTCCATGCCAGGCATCCACAGATACGGACACAGAGGTGACGGGGACAGCGTGAGACCCGCGAGAGGAGAGCCCAACCAGCCCTCCCTCCCCAGCACCCCCCGGCCACCCTCCACTCACCCGGGAACTCCGCTCCGTTGCTGTCCTTGGGGCTGCTGACGCAGTTCTCCAGGTAAATTCCATCCTTGTAGCAATCTTCCTTCTTCCTGGTGAACCCCAGGATCTCGCTGGCCTGATCCAGGACCTCCCCTCCCGAGCAGGAGCACGGGGTCTGCATGATGCCACACGGGTGGGAGCTGCTGCTGATGGCCAGGCAGGCGTCCAGCCACTTGCAGAGCATCTGGCAGGCGGCTTTGCTGGGGTTCCTGTTGCCCACCACCAGGTATTCCACCGAGAAGTCCCTCTCCTGAGCCTTGGTGGGCTTCCACCGCATGGGCCAGGTGTCCACGCCCGGCGGGGCCGTCTGCTTCATCTGCAGGAATTGTTTGTTGGACTGGAGGAAGGCAAAGCGGGTGGAGCCATCGCAGAGCTTCAACACATCGTCGAAGCTCTCCATGCCCAGGTAGGTGCGGGTGGACTCCAGGAAGGAGTCGAACTGGTAGGTGCGGATGTGCTGGTGGTCACATACGCCGGAGGGTTTGAGGATCTTCATGTACAAAGTGTACCTGCGAGGGTCGGGGTTCTGGATAATCCAAGAGCAGAGAGAGGAGTTCAACGGGAAGACGGCGAAGGAGGAGAAATACCCAAAGAATTTCCCTTGGACCAAAGTGGTGCAGGGAGTTTGTGCCAGGTCCAGAGCGACCACGGTCCACACAAAGTAGAGTGGCGATACCAAAAGCAGGTTCAGGGCGGATCCAATGCTCCTCATCCTAGGTCTCTGGTCCTCTGGAACTCAAAGTAAATGTCAAGCAGGTGCCAGATCCTGGACATAACAGGGACCAGCTTAGAGGAAAAGCAGAGTTTAAGAGGCTCTGGATCCGAAATCAAGCCGATCCTCCCATGTCTGGATTTGAGCTCCCTCCTGTGGCCATAAACAACACCTGGAAAAAACAGGGAAGGGAAGGAGGAGGGGAGAGAAAGAGAAGAGATTTGGGATTTGGGGTTTTTGGCGGTGTTTTGTTGTTGTTATTTTTATTAACCCTTCACAAGGCCGAGAATCCACACAGCACCCCCAGTCCCAGCACTTCTCACGGGGGGCAGATGCAGCCCCACATCACCATCCCCACACTTGGTTTGGGGGTGTCCCCATCCCCGGGGTGTCCTAACCCCCAGGAGGGGCCCAACTGTGACTGACCCGAGGGTGAGCACAGCTGCGACCTGCTGTCCTTCCCAGTGCCCCCTGCCCTTGCAGATCCCTCTGCTGAGCCAGCAGAGCCCTGGCTGTGAATTTTAACCATCTCCCCAAAGAAAACAGGATTGATCTCTGGGTTAGGGAGTCTCCAGCTCTCTCCATCCCAAGGGAGCCAGGATGCTGCTTCAACTCAGATTTAAGGCTGCACCTGGGGAGGGTGGGCTGGAGGTCAGCACGGCCAGCTGGGCTCTGCCTCCTCTCTTCCCTCTGCCAGCAGTTGTTTTTTAGCTTCTCTATGTCTCTCCTTTTCTCTCCCCCTGCCACCAAAGCAGTGCAGGGAAGGGAGCTGTTGTTCAGGAACCCAGCACTGGTGTAACCCTGAGGCCAGGCAGGATAATGGATGGAGCTGTACGCCCAGCACAGGAGCAAAAAAGGGCCAAAGAGGCAGATTTTATGTCTTCCCACACCAGGCAGCCACCCCCCCTTCCACCCCTGAGTGCAGGACACCCCAAAGCCTGCGGTGCTGCAGCCAGGCTTAGAGCATCTGCAGAGAGTGAGAGCCCTCTGTGCCAGTCCCAGGACCTCCTTCAGCCCCCAAAATCCTTCACCCAAAGTAGAATCCACCCTGCAACGCCCTAAGGATGCATTCCCTGCAACCTGCTGTGGCACAGATTCCTCCTTCAGCCCAGAGTCCTGTTCCCCCTCCATGCCAAACAGGCTCCTCTGCACTCGTGTAAATCTCCCTCTTTCTTTCCCCGACAAAAGAGTCTCCTACATCCCCTTCCCTCCATCTCCTCTCTTTCCAGGAGAGAAGAGAGAAGGGAAAACAGGGTCAGCAGCAGGAATTTCCTCATCATGGACTCCCACAAGTGTCCACCCCCAGGTCTGGGGACAGGCTCTGAAAACAGCTGCAGGAGGGGCAGACCCTCGGAGTGTAGGGCAGGATTTCTCCACTGCTGATCACACAGCCATGGTGCCTTTTCCTTCCCACCTTTCCAGCTTTTTTCCCTTCCTCCCCTCCCAGCTCTCCCCAGGTAGAGAAAATCAGGAGTTTCCCCTTGGCTGAGGCTTGCCCTGATCCTGCAGCACTCGCTGCCTCCAAAATAGAGCTGCTGCTCTATTTCCAAAGGACAAAGGGGAACCTGGGAGGAAGATTTCCCCCTATCAAGTCGGAAAACTGCCGTGATTTCTGTGATTTCAGGAGACTTCGGAGTTCATACTGAAAAGCAAGTGCTCAAGGCCTCTGCACTGAAATGCAAACAGCCCAGTTCCTGCAGGGCAAACATTGCCCTGGGCTGCAACCCACCAATAGTTCAGATCACTTTGGATGTGTTTCCCCATGATTAGGGTGGCACTGGCAGGAAGGAATTAGGGTGAGAGTCTATGGAGAGGGGCACCTACATCCAGGGAAGAGGGAAAACACGTTTTCATTGCACCTCCAGCCCCAGTGTCCCCACTGCTGTCCCTGCTGCTGCCATCTCCCACCCCATGCCAGGCTCTGCCTTCCCAGACTGCAAACAGAGGGAGCTTCCACCACAGCCATACAAATTCCCAGCAAATCCACAGTTCAGGCGGCCAAACCCAGCCCCAGGAGAGGCTGGAAAATAAGAGATGGGAAGCCCACAGACCGTCCTGTGCGTCTGGGAAGAGACGAGAAGCTAAATGCACCTCCACATCCACTCAGTTTCTCTCCCTGCTCTGTATCAAAGACTTGTCTCTGCATCTCCCTTCTCCTGCCAAAACCTTTTCTTTCGGGCAGGAAAGGGTTAGGGAATTCGAAAGTCAGACTTGCTATTTGCAAACCGTGTTTCATCCCAGCTTCAAATCACTACAGCCCCTGCCAGCAGGTTCCTGGGTGTGTGTTAGACCTGACACTAATCAGCATGGAGTCCAAATGCATTTGGACTTAAATTTTTTACAAGTCAGATCCCCACTCCTGGCTGGTTTGCAGTCTACAAAGCTCGACAGTGCAAATCTCCCCTTGCCAGGCTCCTGCCTGCCTCCGGGGCCAGAATTCAGGAGTGAAAAGGGGATGCAAACCCGGTCTTGCTTGCAAAGAAAAGAACAGGCATCTATCAGACATCTTATAAGTTTCCTGATTAGCAGGAGGGGCTGCCCAAATAGGCTTGTGAATGCCCTGAATATCAGAGTTGGGACCTGAAAGGCTCTTGCTTTAGCTGAGGCTCTGAAAGGGGCCACAGGCTCTCTTAGGGCACTGCTGGAACAGCTCATTCTGTCTGCAAATCCAAAGTCTACCCGACCTTCACCCTGATGAGCCGGCCAGGGATCACAGAATTATGGAATTGAGTGAGAAGGGACCCACAAGGATCACAGAATCACAGAGTGGGTTGGGTTGGAAGGGACTTTAAAGACCATTTTGTTCAAACCCCTGCCATGGGCAGGGACACCTTCCACTAGCCCAGGTTGCTCCAAGCCTCATCCAACCTGGCCTTGAACTCTTCCAGGGATGGGGAATCTGGAATCTCTCTGGACAACCTGTGCCAGGGCCTGACCACCCTCCGAGTAAAGAATTTCTTCCTGATATCCGGTCTAAACCTCCCCTCTGCCAGTGGGAAGCCAATCCCCCTCATCCTGTCACTCCATGCTCTTGTAAATAATATCTCCATCTTTCTTGTCATCTTAACCTCTGGTCCAGACCAGAAACCTGCCTTTCCTGGTTGGAAGCAGGAGCCAGCAGTGCCTCCATAGCAACCAGATGATGAGGAGACAGGGTTTGTTTTGAAATCCAGTTCCTAATGGTGACTTCAGTGCCTGGGATTCAGCCCAGGCCTCCTGCTCTCCACAAACTCAATTTTTCTCACGCTGACCACAGACCTGCTTCTGTCTGAGGATGTGGTGAGCACAAAACAAATCCCCCCTCACTGCCCCTGTCGGGGAAAAGCACCATGAAAGCCAACAAACTTTAACCAGACCTGTTATGGTTGTCAGATCTCACAATTGATTTCCCCTCAGTGCAGTCCCATCTGGAAGGTTTCACCATAAGGAGCATAAACTTTTTTTTTTTTTTCTCTTTCAACTAATCCCTGCTGAATCTTTACTCAGAGCAGGAGTCGATGGGCAAAACCCACTCCACATCTGGATCTTTGGCTCTATGGGTGTTGGACCTGGCAGGGAGGGAAGATGCAACAGGCACATGAGTGGCTGCTGGATTTCAGCAGAGACATCCGTCTCCTACACTTCCATCCCCAAAAATCCCAAGGGGGACATACAGCCAGAGGCCACAGCCTGCAGCTGGGGAAGTTGTTGAAGGAGTGAAAACACAGATTATTGCAGTGTTGGAGGTCACATTCATATGGCACACAGTCAAATTTGCCCACATTCCCATGGTTTTTGCCACAGTCAGTGTCCAGATAGCCTGGCTGTTTCTGGAGTTTTGAGTGATGGAAGACATTCCTGCCTGGTCCCATCCTTTGGCTCCAACTTGGAGCACACAGCACCTCCCCTGCCCTTTCCTTCCATCTCCGCCTGGGAGATGGGTCTGGCAGAGCAAAGCCTGGGGACAGCCGGTGACATTGGAGCACCTTGGGCTGTCCTTCACCTGCATTTCTCAAGGACAAACCAAAGGACAAAAATACTGTTGCCCTTTGTGTGTGTGTGTGTGTGTGTGTGTGTGTGTGTCCCTGGCAAATTGGTTTTTCATCCCAAGAAACTCACAGAAAGAGGCTGAAAAGTTTGGTCTCAGTGGTCCTTCTGCCTCACTCACCTTGTGCAGCTGTCAGAGGTGACAAGGAAGGGGATTAGGAAGAGCTGTGAGCCACCAGAGAGGCTCCTGCACCCTCACACAACTCGGAACTGCCCTGGTGATTTCTTTCCTACCTCCTTGCTGAGCATTTGCCATCCCACTCTGGCACCCACTGGGTCAGAAACACAACCTGGGACAGACCTTCACAGCTCAGATCAAAACCAGGCAAGGACTAAACCACACCTTACACCTGTGTCGCTCTGAGTTTTGCAGTT
>VZRS01003754.1:0-18766 GCA_013398055.1 Ifrita kowaldi | reverse complement strand
TAAAAAAAACCCCAAAACATCAGGTATTAAGAGGATGGAGTGCTGATGCTGGAAGCGTTGAACAGTACCCCAGCCCTGGAAATGCCAAACCTTGTGGGCAAATATCTCCTGCCAGTGTAACCAAAAGCAGAACTTGACCTGGCTGCTGCAGAGCTGTTGGAAAGGTCAATTGGACTGGGTGCTGCTCAGGAGCAGGCTAATTTGCTGTTAAACCGTATGGCTGGGCTTGTAGGTAATGCTCTGAGTCACACTTCTTTGGGTAATGGGTGTCCCCCTCCATCTCTGTACCCAGAGGTCCCATGTCCAGTTTTAAAAAAATTGACCCAAAATGTAGCTGATACAAGGCGTTTGCATGATACGTCTCTGCATAGAAGCTGAACGCTTCTGAAATGCTCTAGGAAACAGACTTTCCCAGTGATCTACCTCAAACTTACCGGCGTTTCCACCAAGGAAGTCTCCTAGAACCAGTCTGTATTTCTCTGACTCTCCTAAAACTCTGAATGAAGCATACTTGGCAAAATAGTAGTTGTTCTCAAAGTCTCTCAGGTCAACGCGGAGTTCACAGGGTCCTAGAACAGAAGATGGACAGCAGTGTTGCAGGATGGATGGTGAGTATGCCACTGGATTTCAGGGTGGAGCGTTTGAGGAGCTGTGAGCTAACTTGAGAGGAGCTTCCACTACTTGAGAGATTTTGATTTATTTAAAATTCCTGCAGACCCTCTTATGCCTTTGATGGTTTTCTAAGGAAGCACCTTTTCAGATACAGTATTGGGTGGTCATGGGCAGGAGTCCTGCACACAGCTGTAACTCCAAGGCTGTGTGTGGACAAGACGATGCCATCACAACCAGTCCAAGTAGGAAGATGTGTTGGCCTTTCTCCAGGGTAGGTCATGCAGCCAGTTCATTCTCTTCCCTGACTTCTAGTTTTGCTTTTTTTTAAGAGGGCAATTTCCTGTACACCATGGGCTGCAAGAGCCTGCATCCTGTTTGGGATTAACAGTGGGGGCCTCAGACGGATGTGAGAAGCTCAGAGGTGTACAATGACCCAGTGTGGTACAGGGGTTAGACTCTCATGGCCCCAGCCTGGGATGGAGGCAGACCTTACCCAGAGAGGTGAGGAAGTGGATGTTGTCATTCCCCATCCAGAATTCCGTCAACTGGTTGCCAAAGCCTCGTTTGTATGAATACCAATCTCGCAAGAAGTTCACTGACCCGTCCCAGCGCCTCTGAAAAACCTGAAAGAGACCCTCAGCCCCACCAGCCCATCCCTCACTCAAAAGCATCCACAGCACCTGGGGGACACGCCCACCATGGTAAGTGGTTCCCCTGCATCAGGACACTCCTGTGGGTGTCTGGGGAACAAACCCCACAAGAATCCCTTGCTCAAGGTTCTCTTCCCTATGCCCTTGCAAATAAGGAGGAAATGATGTGCTGATTTAAGCAGGAAGTGGGTCTGTGGCACTCGGCCTGCTTCCGGAGACAAGTCCTGGGGAAATCCCCTGCATCCAGAGGGATTCACTCTGGCTTGCGGACGTGAACCTCAGCTGTCTGTAGCTGTGTGTTTTCCTCCCTTTTGTTTCTATTTTTGAGCCATCCTTTGCAGCTGTAACAAAAATCACTGTAGGAACATACAAACCTCCCTCTCCTCATCCTACTCACAATCCATCCCCCACCGTCCGTGTCCATGTCGCAGAAGACGGTGGTGGCATTGCAGCCTTGGGGGTAGATTGTGTACCAGCCACTCAAAATCTTCCCTTTGGCCAACAGTTCTTGGCAGTTCCCGGGTTCTGTACAAATCAAAGAGATCAAGTGGAAAGAGATATAACATGTTTACTGATCCAGGGAGCCTTGAGCCTTTGAGCCCTCCAGCACCCCGCTGGCTCTTTGTACTGCAGGATCCTAATGTAGAGCTGCTGGGAACCAAACCCTGCCATGGCTTTTGAGTCCATATGTTGCATGGGAGATGGGCACCTTCTAAGAAAGAGATGGTCTAAGGTGCTGAGACTCCTCTCATCTGCAATGACTTCTGGGGGTCTGGATGATGGAGCTGCTCTGAAAAGGATGACAAAATCATGATCCAGGAATTTGTCCCAGCTCCAGAATGTATGCAGGGTACAGAGAGTGTGTGGGTAATTGACAGCAAAGGAGTTAGTGACACAGAGAGACAGCTCCCTGTGATGCAGTGAGCAGTGTTCAGCTTATCCTCTATGGGTTGAATTGTAGAATCACCCACTGGTTTGGGTTGGAAGGAACCTTAAAGCTCATCTCATTCCACCCCCCTGCCATGGGCAGGGACACCTTCCAATAGACGAGGTTGCTCCAAGCCCCATCCAAACCTGGCCCTGGACACTTCCAGGGATGGGCAGCCACAACTTCTCTGGCCAGCCTGTGCCAGGGTCTTACCACCTTCTGAGTAAAGAATCTCCTCCTAATACCTAATCTAAATCTCTCCTCTTTTAGCTGCAAATCGTTCCCCGTTGTCCTGTCATTGCCCATGTAAAAAGTCACTCTCCAGCTTTTTTATAAGCACCCTGTAAGTACTGGAAGGCCACAATGAAGTCTCCCCAAGACACACAACTCTTTCGAATATGTACATTTATATATATGTATACATATATATGTATGTTATGTATACTTTTTTTCTCTCCCCAAAACCATACCTGCTGACCAAAGTTCAGATTCACAGGTGACTGAATGGTCCCTATCAGACATCTCAGCCCACAGCTGCATCAGTAGCTGTTGTAGGGAAAGCCTGGGGAGATGATCAGAGATGGTGGTGCTAGTGGTGCAGGTGTCCTAGTGTGCTGTGTGTGATACATGGATACACAGCTGTACCAGGCTGTCCTGTGACCTCCCTAGCAGGGAGATGGTCCTGGACTTGGCCTTTTCCTTATCAGTCAAATGTTGTACATGCTCAGGGAAGTGTCTGGGGCAGCAAGGGACCAGTTCAGTGGCATCCCAGTCTGTCAGGTGTTACAGCAGCTTTGTTCTTGCACGTTATTGTAGCCCTACAGTGCCCAGTTGTAGCCAGAGCAGGTTGTAGCTCTCCTTTAACTTTAGCTCATGGAGACAGATGGAGGAACTGAAATTTGTTTCTTTTCTTTTTCTTCTTTTCTTCCAATGATTAAGTTAATCTGAGCTCTATCACACCCATGAACTCCACAAGTACTAAAGGTGCCACTGCAAGTGCAGGGGTATAACTGCCTTTGAAGCAGTCACATGTCCATACAACTGTTTCTAGTGGTTTCATCTTAGAAATCAGGACACTGAGTCTCTGAAAAACTCAGGTAGACCTCCTCCAGGACACATAGAGGATGGGACATTTAAGTAGTGCTCAGAGGACATGACTTTCCCAGCACGGCTAGAGTACAGAGTAGACCCACAGAAGCTGCATGTGTCTGTGAGAAGCAAACAGTGATGTTTCCTGCCTCCATCCTTCAATGTCCCTCTGAACTTGTGTTTATTTCTGTCCTGTCCTGACTTGTGGTGCAGGTAGCCTGCCACCATCCACTCTGCAAAGCTGACCAGTGTCACAAAGACCTAGGATGAAACTCACCCCATATTTCTGGAAATCCAGGCTCTCCTTTTGTTCCTGTTGGACAAACAACACCATCAATTGCTCTCCACCTTCCACACCCAGCAGTCCCCTTCCCCAGTACTTGACATTTGCCAAGACAAATCCTGCTGCATTGGAGAGCTGTGATGTTAGAGGAAGTGCTTGGCTCATCTGCAGCAAGCAAATGAAAGGCATAGAGAAACCAGGCAGGAAGGGTCACTCAATATAAGCTGTCCTGCCTGCTACCAGGCCCACCAGAGGAGACCCGCCAGCCCATCTGCATAGACCCAGGAAAGCACAGAGGGGCAGGTGGGAACCCAAGTCACAAACCCCTGTAACTACAGCAATGACACCTAGCAGCTTCAGACACTGGGAAGAGCTCTCCAGGTTGACCAGGAGGTACATGCGGTGGCCACTGGGGGAGGTGCACTATATATATATACACACACACACACAGATGCACAATGAGCAGCAGCGTTTGCCTCTCTTGGCCTGTTGGACCTGGTATGATCTATTTTCCACTGGCATCTGTTTTAGGGCTTAGAGGTCCAAATGGTGAGACTAACGCAAGACGTGTCCCTGTCGGACCTGGCTGCTCTGCCTGCTGCTGCCCAGCCCATGGAGCTGCGTACCAACAGTTTGTGCCAGTGAGTCCCACTGGGCTGGGACATGTGGGATAGGAGTGGGTAAATGTGGGAAGGAGGAAGAAACGCACCTTGGGAAGGCAGAGTTACAAGTCCCATGAGGGGAATGACTGCTGCTGGCACAGGGCATTAGCCAGTGGTTTGGGAGCAGCAGTGACAACTGGAGCACTAGAACTATCTGCCAGGCCAACAGTGTTGGACCCAGTGATTGGCAGCCAAACTCCAGAGAGGGAAGCCACAGTGAAGACAGCGGTCAGTGGTGGGTGCCTGTGGCCCTCGCATACAGGATGTTGGCACAAGGGAAAAAACCCATGTTTTCCTACTACCTTATTGCTAGTGCTGGTAGAGACATGTTCCTCTGGCACTAGCAGCAACTGAATTTCATTTGAGCCTCTGCATTTTGCCATAGCATTGGAATATTAAGAGCTCTGCCCAAATCTGGCTGCTCCCGCAGCCCTGCAGTTTCTGCAGCTGATGGTGCCAGGTGGCAGCACCAGCCGCCCAAGCTGAGGACAGCACCCGTTGCTGAACTTCTGGTTTGGGAGCGGGACTACCCACAGCACCTGACCCAGGGCGGAGCCTATGATGAGGTATAACTGTCACCAAACAGCCCTATCCAGTCTCTGTAACTGCTCCCATCTGGTGTGTTGTACCAGAACAGCACTGGGTGGAAGTTTACAAAGTAGCTCACATGATAAATTTAGCATAGCATGATTTACCTTTCAGACCTGGGAAGCCAGGCTCTCCAGCTGCTCCTGCAAAACACAAGATGAAAATGCTCATCACAGACTATCCAATGCAAATGAATTACTGTGGCTCCTCAGGTGGCTGCTCCAGCCCCTCCATATGTCCCAAATGTACAGGAGAGACTATCAAGAGGTGCAAAGCTACAGTGCTCGGCTGAGTGTCCCAGGTGGTCCTGCCACCCCAGCCTGGCTGCTCTCTTGATCAGCAGTATCTTTCAGGAACAGCATGATACAGAGGAGAGAGAACTGCTGTTCCATCTCCTGGAATGTATGGGGGATTCACAGTTCCATGTCAGTGACTTTTTGTGGGGGCTTTCTGTTTACAGTCTGGCACTTGTGAGATTTTGATCAATAGCTGCTTTTTCGGTGGGTTTGTCCATCTCCTGCTGGAGTTCCAGTTCAAGTCTTGGGTGCTTTTGGCCAGTTAATAGCTTCATATTCAGCATGTAAAAGGGGTGTCTTCCCTGCTAGCCAGTTCCCTGCTGCTCAGTTCCTACGGTTCCCTTGTGCTGGGAGCTGTATTCTTTAGAAGAGACGTTTTTCCAGTATTTGCAGTACATGACCTGCTGAAGGTCCTAAGCAAGGTTGGGTGGTGAAAGCCAGTTTCTCAACAGACATTGTCCTCTTCAGGGGTTCATCCCATTACAAAGAAAACCTCATCCTGTGCCATTCTTTGTTTCCGTTCTTGTGGTCAAGTGGGCATTGCGCACCGAGTCAAAGCCCGGAGGCTCCTGAAAGAAGTGATGTGCTTAGGCCTGAGCAGCAGGGCCTAAGCCAGAATTGACGTATAAGATGGATCCTGGGCATTGTGTGACTAACACCATCAGTATTATTTAGCTAAAAATAGATGACAAAGACTATGCCAGCTGTTTATAACCTTATGGAGTTACCTGCAAGAAATGTATGATTTTAAGAAACTTTTCCAACTGACATGAATAGAGGCTTGTTTGTAGGGTATTTTAGGGGAAAACCCTCCCAGCCACGGCCTGGGCTCTGGCCAAGTCCTGACCCTGGCTAATCAGGAAGAGTGTGTTTTTGTGCTAAAAATACAGTCAAGTCACTTTGACTTGCTGATTTGGGCCTATAAACACTGGACTCCCTTTCAGGGCGAATTCGGGGACCTCACCTATGGGTGGATGCACCGCATAGGGTTTTCCCAATTGCTGGGAAGGGTTCTCCAGGTTCTCTCTGTGAAACGGGGCTCCCCAGCAACTGCAGACTCTGGATGATAGTAAAGTATTTAGGCAATTGGTGATGGATCTTTCTCAATCACTATCCTGTCTCTCGTATAGTAATGATTAGGTGCATTACCTTGCTTATTTTTGCTTGTTGCCAAAGCCAAGCATGTAGTTTTATTGAATGAATCATTTTACTTTTGTGTTGCCTTAATATTCGTAGTAAAATAAGACCATTCTTTCCATTGGTGTCTGTGTCCTTTAAATTGCCCCTGTCAATTGGCAGAACAAGCACTCAGCATCAGGCCTCTGCATCAGGCCTCTGGGCTGAAGCTCCACAGAGAGCTCCAAAGCTCCTCAGAGCTGGGGGGCATTTGGGCAGGCTTGTGCTGGAGGCAGGTTAGGGTAGGAGTGGGGAATGGGGAGAAGTCCGATTTTAGGGGGCTGGTAAGTGTCAGTGGGAAATTTTGAGAAGAGTGGTATCTTCCTCTGTGCTGTGGTCCCACTCAAGGACACTGTTTCTAGTGCTCACTCCATGCAAGAGCCATACCCCCAAATCAGGCTTTTCCTATGCTACTTCAGCGCTATTTCTTAGCCTATGGCCAGCCCTGCAGTTCATCCCTGTAGACCCAGTCTCCCAATGCTCGTCCTGAGCTTGGGGGCATTTACAGATTAGAACTGCATATGTTACGCGTTACCTTTTGCACCAGGTGGTCCTGCTTTCCCGGGGAATCCCTGGTCTCCCATTTCTCCTGCAAAGAAAGACTCATTTGTTATGTGCACATTACAAACTGACCAGAAGGGGGTGGTCACAGAAGCCTGGGCAACAGGGCCTTGGCTTTCACAGAAACAAGGGAGCTGAGTTTTGTTAATTAGACTCAGTCTTGCAACATAGTTTACTCTTTTACCTTAGTCCTTTTTTTTTATCGGAGCCTTACTACAGTGGTACTGCCATTTTAAGACTTAATTTAAGAATTCACATATGAATTCTTACGAGCTTTGTGCATCGTGGACCCAGTCCACAGATTTTGCTGTGGTGGATCAGCTTGCTCAGCTGATGTGATTCACCTTCTCTGTGAGCCGGCTATGAAAACTCTGAAGAACTCCTATCTCCCTTGCTCCCCGGAACAGAGGTTGCCAGTACATTTCCCAGACTTCCCCAGAAAACAGGCAGGAGCATCTCAGCCTCCCTCCCGCCCAGACTGTTCAATACAGACCCAGAAAATAAATGGATGATTTTCTGTAGAAGAAACGAATGAGACACTTCATACCCCAAGATCACTTCAGACTTGTGACAGGACTCAAGGAAGAAACAGGTCCCTCCTTGTGTAGCAGCATATGTCTAATTGGGGTGTTTTCCACTCCAATTCTCCAGTTCCTCACAGCAGCCAGTGACAGGTCAGCAACTGTTCCAGCCTCAGCTCACTTCCCCTACCCAAAGCAACAAAACCACCTCCTATCACAGTGCTCATCACTGGCTTTGGGGACCTCACCTTTTCTTCCTGGGAGACCTGGTTCTCCTTTTGGGCCAGAGGCACCTGGGATCCCTGGACATCCTTGAAGAATGGCGAGTCGGTCAGCATCACCCAGTCCCACTATTCTCACCTCTGAGAAATGAAGACAGTCTTTGTGGAGATTATTAGGGCTCTGAAATGTCTTGGAGAGGAAACCAAACCCTTTGAATCTGAGGAACAGTGCAATCAAAAGCAATGAGTATGGAAGTTTGGGGGTGTTGTATGGATTGACAGATGGCATTGAGGATCTCACATATTAGAGGAGCCAGACTCTGCATCTCTCTGGCTTCAGGGGAGTTCAGTGGGAGAGGAGGCTAATATATATGACTGCATGCATGACAAATACACTGTAGCTTAATGAAACAGAAGCTGAGAGGTGCCCCAACGGGGTATTGACAGCAGAGTAAGTGACACTGATGGATCTGTGGACAGTAAGGGTAAGGGTTCTTCTGAATTTCCTGATGGCAGGCCCGTTTGAAATTGCCCCATGGCCTTCCTGAGGAATACAGACAGAACACTGTGCTGCACGGCATCCCCAGGCTGATCCTTTGTATTGCTCTGTATCCTTTGGTAACTGCACCAAGGCCCTACTAACAAAAAACCCTAACCGGGAGGGAAAACCTCACCGGAGACTCTCTGTTCCTAGAGATCCCACTGGTGAGGGAATGATGTTACATCACTAGTTGGAGCCAGCAGCTTTCTTAAGTGGCTGCTGAGACTTCAGCCTCCCCCTTACTCTCCTCCCACCTGCAGCTGAATTTAAAAAAGCACCGAAGGAAAAAATAGTCGTACGGTACTTCTCCCCCTCCCTCCCCAAGCTCCTTCTCTTATCAAGGGAGATGAAACAGGCTGTCGCAGTGAGACAACAGTAATATTTGTGCTCTACTCACCCGAGCAGGTGTCCTCAGCATCACAAATAGTCACTTTTAGGCTGAGTAGTATCAGGAGGGCTGGGGCTGCTCTCCCCATGGCCAGCGCTGCTCTCTGCACAGCTCCCCTCAGCCGCCTCCTGGGCACTGTGATTAGCACTGACCCATCCAAGCGTTTTGTATCTAACAAATGGCCTCAGTGTAAGCTCCACCTCTGCACTTGCCCACTGGCTGCTCTCAGGTCTCCGGCCTGGCTGGGTCTCAAGCTGTTTCGCAGATAAGCCGCTTTACAGTACTCTGACGGGAAAGTTCTTGTCTCACTGCCCCAGCCTGCCTCACCTCTGTCCTCCGCAAATTTTGGATGCCTTTCCCTTCTCCTATTGTGTTTCTAGAGGAAATGGACCAGCAAAACCATATTTGCCTAAGCGTAGACAGCTCCCCTCATCCTGCCTGCTAGTAGCCCTTTATGAAGAAGAGAACTTACTGCGTAGATGGGGAAACTGAAGCACTGGGAGTCAAAAGCCCAAGGTCAGCTGAGGCCAGTGGCAGAGAGGCTACACAGTCTGGCTCACACTCCAGTGCTTTTCCCGCCTGTCAGCTCAGCACCACTTCTCAGCCCTTCAGGCTTCCATTTGTACATGATTCATGAATGACAGAGTTCAAACTCAGGCAAGGGCAGGTAGACAGAGCATGTTTGATTCCCCCCCATTGTACTAGCAAGCAGGATTTCTGGTTTCTTTCACCCTGTGCTTTGCTTATTTGTGGCAGCATTACTGCAGGTCCTATCTCCTTCATCAAGTCTGAACCCTGTATTACTTTCAGACCCAGAGCCTGTAAAGTTTATGAATTTTAGTAGAGGGCAGAACTTAAGTTTTTCCTCCTTATTGTTACATCCCAGTTCAGAGGAGACTGATTTCTTGGAACCTTTCCCCCAGGACATCAGAGGCAGAACACAGCTCCCCCTCAAGCACTTCTATCATAAGGTGCCTCTAACAGCCCAACTTCCAATGATACATGACAGTCTAATGTTAAGCAAATGGAAGAAAGTGAGGGAGAGGCAAGTATTGTCACTTAAATTCTTTGTGCCCCATATAGCCCAGACATGAACACACTCATATGCATACTCTTATTCATATATATAATAATAACCCAGTAGATGTTGCAGTCATTTTAACTCCTAAGAAACAATTCTGGCAGGGAAATGCACACCTTACTTTCCTTCTCCCATCTGGAAAAATTGCAGGAAAATCAGAGGAATTGTGACGAGATGCGCTGCATTCAAGTTTGGGTTTTGCTTTACATGGGAAAAAGCATCTCACTTGTAGCAACTGCTATGTTGCAGTTCTTGGGAAAAAATGAGATCGGGTCCTTTCTTCCTTCAGAAGGAAGCCTCCCAGAAGGAAAAAGGAGTGGCAGTTGCTAGGGAGAGAGAGATCTGCGGAGGGCAGCTCTAGGGTGATTGGGAACTGTACAGCTTTCTTTTCTCATTTGTACAGCCTGTGCTGTCCGTCTGCAGTGGACTGGTGTCTGGACCACAGGGCCAGTGGAGGTGATGTAAAGCCAGCCCCTTGCACTGAGAAGCTCCTGCCCGGTGCTTCTGCTCTCTTTGTGGAAACAGAAAAAAAAAAAAAGGGGCGGGGGGGGATACCCAGCTTTTTCCAGGTACTCCATTAGCAGCATCCACCCCTGGGTTGGGCTGAGAATGCATGTTAGGGAGGCAGCTGTGATGTATCTGCCCAGCACTGATGCATCCCCCTAAGTGTTACTAGCTGTGGGCTCCATCCAGCCTGGGGGACATCGATATCTCCCCACTTTCATCTGGGAAAGCAGCAGTGTCCTTGTTGATGCAGCTGTTTCTGGGAGCAGGGAGGAAACTGCCAATAAACGAGCTTAGTCCAAAGTAGGTCAGACTCCTGAGGGTAGATTTTGAAATTGGCACAGAGATCAATATGTCCCTAATTGCTTTTCCTCATCCCAGAACCCAGTGAAGGTTGCAGAGGGCTGTAGTGCGTTGAACCTGAGTTGATGGACAGTCTTTTAGACTAATGAGGCTTCTCACAATTTACCTATTTAAACCGTGCAGAAAGGTGGGAATTTCCTTTTGTTCCAGCTCGCCTGCCGGAAGGTGGGGGGGCCTTGGAGCCTCCGGGCTTTGCTGGGCCAGGCCGGGCCGGGGCCCCTGCTCCCCTCCCCTTTTCCCAACGCCGCGGCACGGACCCTGGGTCGCTGGGAGGGGGAACTATCCCAGAGACGCAGGCAGCTAGAGCCAGCCATGGACTGCCACACAGCTAAACCCATCCGGCGCGGCTTCTCGGGACCGGCGGGTCCCTCTCCTCTCCACGCAGAGCTGGCGTAGCCAGCGGGAGCCGGCGTAGCCTTCTGTCTGCAGCCAGCACACTTCGCGCTGAACTGAAGAAGACACCGTGCAGCCAGCAGCACAAAGGGAGCAAGGCTTTCTCTACCATAAAGCCTGAACAAGAACACTCTTCAACACGGCGGCTTCAGAGTCAGAGAGAAAGAAAAGGTAAGTCCTGTGAGACGAAGCTGGGAATGGCGACAGGAGAAAAGAGGGTGGGGCCGCGTTTCTTGCGCGTAGCTTAAAGAAACTTCTTGCATGCCGTGGTAAAAAACTGTAATATCACAAACTGTTAGTCTCTTTAATGCATTTGAAGTACGTGGGGGGATGGAGAATTCACATGTGGCCCGTGAAGATTGTGAAGAGTNCCCGTGAAGATTGTGAAGAGTGCCTATGCCAGGCTATATAGAAGCAGTGAGAGGCTTTTAGAGACTTGTGGTGAAGAAAGCCTTTGTGCTCAGGCCAAAATAACTCATCCTTAAAAAGATTAATAACCTCATGTGGTGGCCCATGTTTGGAAGTATGAAGGAACTGTGAGATTTTTCATGGAAGAGATATTTTACACCACAGCAGATTGTTTCTTTCTGGGTGGGTCTGCTATTGGTGGCAGTTTGGGAACCATGTGAAGCAGAAGAAAACCCTTTTTTCCTTAAGCATGAGAAAGAGACTTTTCAAGAACTGCAACACGGACTAAAATCCCATGTTCTGTTATCCTTTGTGCAAGCTGGGTAAAAGGAGAGAAGTGCTGGAAGGCAGGGGGGGGGGGTTTGCTTTAATTTCTTGTAATTTCTTTTTACTTTTAGTTCTATTAGTAATAACACTCTTTCTTTGTACTGCAACTGTTTAAGTTTGAACCACTTTTGCCTCGCAGCTCTCTAGTTTTCCTCAATATTTTCTTATTTTCCCCTTATGTAAATAACAGATTTCGTGTGCTTGATGCTTAGCTGCGTCAAACCACGACAGGGCTGATTCAGAAATGCTTTTGTATGTGTACCGTCTCCCTTGAGCCCTGGGAAATGTCTCCAGCGAGTCTTGAAAGTCCAGGGACACTTGAGGATGAGAAAATAATTTTAAGCATACTGGGTGAGTGGGGAGCACCTCTGAACACTGTGACCCATCACTTCATCTCTAGAAACATAAATGCCAAGAGTGAAGTTCCCAGAATTGAACCGATCTACAAATCCTTAAGAAACTAAGCTTAGGAAATCAGAAGTCATAGAGAACTTCATAAAGTTCATGGGGAAGCACCATAACCATGTGTAACAGGTGATTTAGCACTGATTAATGCAAAATAGCAGGTGAAGTCCTGGGTTCTAGTGGGGTCCTGGGTCTTTGCTGCCAGAGGGATGCGAGAGCTTTGCAGGGAGGATGGGGAGAGCAGCAAAAGCTGTGAGTACAAAAAACAACAAGCAGCAAGCCCCACTCATTGCATTCCTCTGTTCTGTAGTAACCTCGGAACATTGCCACGCAACTCCTCAAGCTACAACAAAGGGCAGATGATGGGCACTGGGAGCTGGGAGGTAAACTGACAAATCTGACATGAAATAAGAGTTTGCTTGAGAGTTGGCCCCATTGTGGGTGCTCAAGGGACTCTTCCGTGTGCTTTGGAGAATTGTCTTGCTGGGAAAGGAGTGGTGTCAGCCTGCAAGGATAGATTACCATCCAAAGCAACAAGGAAAGATGTTCTTCCGGCTTGGCCTTTTGTGAGCTGTGCTATTTATAGCTTTTGACTATGTGGAAATAACAAAGTTTTCAGGGGGTTTTTTGTGATGAACACTTACATTTCCAAAGGAGAATTTCTTTAGCCCATAACCAGTCTCAGTATTTGCGGTGCAGGCATTTGCCCAAGCTAAGATAGCAGGTTTTTTTCAAGACATGTCCCTTATTTACCCCCTTCTGCTTCTGGGTTTTGTGAACACACTGCCTTTGAGTGCTAGAGCCCCTTGGTGCTAAGAGCTCTGCTGCTCATTTCTCTTGTCCTTACCACCAAAACAGTTCCAGGTTCCTGAGGCTCCAAAAAGGCAGAGGTATCTGGTAGAGCTTTTAAAGACAGTTGTCTTCACCGGGGAGGGAAACGTGGGGAAGCAAAGGGAGGAGACTCACCCTGCTCACCCCTTGGGTTTCACACATTGTGTTGCTTCACGCTCTGCATTCGAAGGGTAGCTTCAAAGGAAGCTCCTGGCTGTGAGGAGCTCAGGCTGCTGGTTTCACTGGTCTTCACTGGTGCCCACAGAGTCTTCTTGCTGGGCAGAGCAAAGCTAACCTTTCCCATAGTGGGTGCTGGCTGTAGCATGCCTCAGCACTGGGCAGCCAGGCAGTGTAGTGATTCATCAACACACAGCAGCCGCTTTGACCCTGCATCTAGGGGCTCCTTCCCCAGATTTCCATACGCTGGATTTTGGGTACAGTGGTTTCCCAATTTTATCTTGATTTACTACGTTCTTAAAGCTTGTGAGTTCCAGGATGTCCTTGACTACGGGATGTAGCTGCTGCCTGTTCCACTGATTAGGTCTCCTTTCTTGCAGATTAGGCTTGAAAGTATATATCTTATATCAAAGAACATCCTGACTTCAGATAATCTTGACATATTCCACATTTTGCAGCACTACCAGAGAACAAACGTGATTTTGAAAATATGATGTTCTATTTCCAAAACATTTTTATTTTTTTCCTCAGTATTGCCATTTTGTAGGAAACTTCAGAACACATAAGTTTCAAAATACAAATTATTGAAATTCAGCTTCCCAGGGTGCTTCAAGGTAGAGGAGATAGTTCAAAATAACGTAACTCTCAGCTTCTTTTCTAAACCTACCCACCCATCAGAAAAGCAACGTTCAGCTGCATTGTGGTATGTAATACGTGACCTGAAAAGTCTGAGGGCATGAGCTCTTCAGCGCTGGCATGCCGTGAACCAAGACATACACCTTTTCAAAACCACAAACTTGCTCACCTATGATTTCCATGTGCTGGGCTTCTCCCTCTCATACATAAGGCTCCTGAGCGCTAACATGCAATTTTACTAGCAAGCCATGTGCACATAGTCATGTCTTTCCTAAAACAGCATTTCCCTCAACTTCAGTGTAGCCCCAGCTCACCCAGAGGCCTTGCAACGTAACAAACTGGGTCCGTTCAGCCTCTGCTTTGAGCTTAGGGTGTGGGTTTTTATTGTACTCCCAAGTCCCCCGTTTGATGACCCTTGCCTGATCCCTTGCTATCATACCTCTCACTCGACTTAGCTTAGGCAGCTCAGAGACAATGATACCTGCTTTACCAGCTAAGACCTGGACTTCAGGTCTCCAGAGCCACTTTCTGGATTTCTTCTAGAAGGAGGAGAGCACCTTCTCATTTCTTTTTTGTACAGAGGAAGCCTATCAAAAACAACAGCAAAAGTAGATAATCTCCTACCTTCCTTGTTTTAATAGTCTGTATTCTTAGTTACAAATCCACCTTGATTTCTTGACAGAAAGAGCAAAGACAGACCATTCAACTGATTGCAACATCTCTGAAACAGCAACCAAACCTGTAGTTGCATAAATGCATAATGAACGTTTCTGTTTCAGCTTTAATACCTTTCCCAGCCCCCAGTTCTACCGGTGAGCTTTACGTCATCACTGCCAACCTAGATGCTGTTAGATTTCTGCTTATTTGAGAGGATGGATTGTGTATAAAGAAGTAATAGTATGTAGCACAGTATAAATACAATTTAAGGAAAAAAATATTTTAAATGTATTTTTATATACGTAAAAAAGCAATGAAAAAAAGCCATTACTGATAAAAAAAAAATCCTGCCTTCTTTCTGGGAAGCTGGTGGTTATGTTGTTGGGTTTTCAGGGCCTTGCAATCCTAACGGTGAAAGTGCCATGTCAAAATCACCCACTGCAGTGGTAATTTCTGAAATCAAGGGATTTCAATGTGCTGACACCGATGAGTATGGGAAGCCTTAAACTGAGAGTTTGCTTCTCTTGAAACCTAAGGAGGCCATCCTGCTAAACATAGCATTTTCAGCTTCATAAAATTCATGCCTGCGTGATGGCCAGGAGCTGTTACTCTGGAACAAGCCGCTCCTGCCTGAAGGTTTCCAGAAGAATGCCATCTACACCCCTTGGCTGTTTGTGGCGATCAAAGGTAAGGTGACAATAGTCACCTTTGTTAGTGTATGGGCTGTTGCCATATTCGTGGAAAAAGTGGCCAGTACGAAGATGGTTTCCTTCAGCAGGGAGCACCTCGCCTCAGAGTGTTTATTAGCAAGAGCTGCGAACATTTCTTAAAATAAAACAGGTTTAAATAATACCCTTAATGCCATGCATGCTTGGGCTAGCCTCTGGAGGATCAAGAAAGCAGTTCTACTCCCTTTGCTCTTCCCACCCAGGCCTCATCCACTACAAGAATGTTCTGAGCTCATTGCTGAAGCTTTCTATGCAATTTCAGTTATAATAATTCCAAGATGAAATCCAAAATTATTCCAAAAGGAAATACAAGAGACTGTAGAAAATGTCACATAGTGTTCAAATGTCTCCTTCATCCTCTAGAAAAGTAGAGGCTACTTTATATTACAGCATGGCCCACTACTGCTCTGGGGAAAGGCATACGGATCCTTCCAGGAATAAGAGTGACTTGCCAGGAAATAGAAAATCAAACTATTTCTAGAACTGCTCACTATAATTAATTTAATTGGTTTACATTTGTGTAAATTACAAAATTATTCACTTCCAGGGTAACTGCAAGACATATCTCCTCTAAATTTTGGGGAGAAGTACACTGGAGACAAGGTTTGCAGCATGCAGTAATATTTTGGAATAAGGTTTTGCTTTTCCTCTACTTTTTGTTACGGAAGCTGTTATTTAGCAACCACCCCGCTGAAGTCCTCACCCTGGGGACCGGTGGTGGAAACACAGACCTAACCAGACAATCTCTAGCTCTCTGGTTCTACTACAGAACTCAGAAACTACTCAAAAGAGGTAGTCTACAGCAGTGAAAATAACAAAAAAAAATTAAGAAATTAATCCTATCTAGGTAGTCTAAACAAGTGTATGGCAGCATCCCTTAGTAACATGGTGCGAGACCATTCACTGCAGAAGATAGGTGCTGTCTAGCAGCTGCAGCTAAGCAGAGGAACGCCAGTGAAACATCTGTTGTCAGAGTTTGGGAGAGTGAAACATCTGTTGTCAGTGTTTGGGAGCTTCAGTAAGATATAACTTTCATTTTCTCCGGGCTCAAAAGTCCGGCGTGTGATCCTGTGCAACAAACTACATACTGCTTCCTAGCTAGAGGACATATGCTTTTCATTCGAAACACTTGGCTTTCTCCTTTAAAAGTAGGATGAATAATAAAGTTCTTTCTTTTCCTGGTGAAAGCTTTGTCTGTGGGTGCTTTCTGAAAGATTGCAAAGGGCCTAAAACCAAAATAGCGATTGTCTGCTACAAAAATTAACCCCGCAAGCCACGTGCACTCTAATGGGTCCAAAGGAAGGCTATCTGCTTTATCCTAGCTCAATTGCAGTCTAAAGTAGTAACTCAGCATTCTATAAAAATGGTAATTGCATCTATCTCAGCAAACCTGGCTTTTGGAGATACCAGCTCCCTCTATTTTTCAGGATTTAAATTCCTTACTTAGCTTGTCTCGTAGAGACCATCCTTAAGTTCACCCTTAAGTTCAGACTTGAGTAAGGACTTAGGATGAATGAACTGCAGTGTCCGCATTTGGCTGTGGGGCAGTGCAGCTATACAGGCACCATGCTGTTGCTTGTCTTGGCTTTGGGTGGTTTCCTAATGCTATGAAATGAGGAGAGAACATCTAGAACCTCCCTGCAGTACCTGAATGGAAACTTGCAGGCAGCAGCTTGTAGTTTTTACTGGCGTCTCTCCAATTTCTCCTCAGAATATTCTCCCCAGCTACCAAAACCTTCTTCTTAAAGCCCCTAAAATTTCCCACCAGCATTCCTGTCTCCTTGCATTCCCGTCTCCAACATTCCTTGCAATGTTGCTGATTCTCCTTATAGTTCCCACAGCAAACTCCTCCATCGTTCCTACAGCAACCTTCTCAAGCCCTCTACCTGTTTTCCTGGTTACTACTTATTTGGCTTAGAGCCCTTGATAAGCTAATTAGTTATTTAGAGCATGTGCTGATAGAGCATTGCCCTTCAGAACACAAGGGCACAGGATTTCCCTGCAGGCTGTCCCGGGCTATCTCCTATTTGCGCAAACCGGTTTTAACTCTTGAGGGCTGGGGAAACAGGAAAAATGACAAGGGCTCGAGCAGAAGCACAGAAAGAAAGCAAGTTGCTGTCCAGCTTTGTTTCCTTTAAAAGACTAAAATAGCAAATTTGAACAACTTAGAAATGTGCCCATAACATTCACTTTGCATGGAAAATGCTGTTGGAGAGAAAGAAAAAGAGATCAAATCCTCTGTTGGTATAACAGGCATCTGCAGCACTAGGGCTGTACCAGTGCCATTTCAAATAATTATTCATCGCCAAGGTTTGGGTGCGGACCGTGCCGGGACCAGGGTTTTGTCAGGCAGGGCGATTCAGAGGCTCCCGGGAACCCCGTCCCCGAGGGGCTGGTGCGAGGAGAGCGGTCAAGATGAGAGCGAGGGTGGGTTCGTGCGTAAGCCGAAGGAGGTGCGTGCGGTGGATGAGTGTAATGTTCTCCATGTGCTGCCGTTCCCTTGGGTTTCCTGTAATAAGAAAGCAAAATGTAGTAAGTTTTCCAGAAATAGAAAAATCGTTATATTATATTGGGCTTGTACAGCTGTGAACTGCTCTGTAGTGCTCTGTATTGTTCTGCATTTCTGTTTGCTGCTGCATGTCCCTGTATTGCTCCGTATGCAGTTTGGACTTTTACCAGTGTGTTTATGGATGGCATTTGTACTTGTGTTTGTATACATTGTTGTTTCTGTATGTTTTGCTAAAGTGAAAATAAAAAAATTAATTCAATAAAGTAGAATAAACCCTGATAAAGATCCCCCCCCCCCCCCCTTTGGCCCCTGCCTTTCTTTGGTGCAGTTTCGTGATCTTTTTAGTGTATTTCGTGCTTTGCTTCACTTTTCAATCCATTCCTCACTTTACTTTTCTCTTCTTGTTTCCTGTCCCTGTGTTTGTCCTTCTCTCACTGTTTCTAATTCCGTCTCTCTCTCTCTCTCTCTGTCTCTTTTCCCCCTCTTTCTAACTCTGTTTCCCTCTGTTTCTCTCTAGCTCTTTCCCCCCATTTCTCCTTAACTATTTCCTCGTTTCACTTTATTTCTTTGTTTGTCTATTTCTCTTTAACCCCGTTTCCCTATTTCTCTTTTGCTTCGTGTCTCTCATTTTCTCCTTAAGTTGAACTCCGTGTCTTTGTTTGTCTCTAACTCTCGCTTCTTTGTCCCTCTATTTCTCTGTCTCACTTTTTCACTTTAAGTCCATGTCTTTGTTTCTGTTTGTATCTTTAACTCCGTTTCTGTATTTCTCCTTCCTGCTTTGTCCCTCTATTTTTCCCTTTAACTCTAACCCTGTTTCTTTGTTTCCCTCTAACTCCATGTCTCCTTTAGCTCTACTTTTCTCTTTCTCCACTTCCCTTACTCTACTTGTCTCTTTCTCTATTTTCCCTTTCTTTTTCTCCAGCTCTGCTTTTCTCTCTCCATTCCCCATTCCTTTTCTCTCTAACTCTACCCTTCTCTTTCTCTCTAACTTTACTTTTATTTATAGCTCAAAATAAAAAAAGCAGCAGTAGAAAATGTCAGGCTCTCTGGGAGTAAAAAACCCAAAACGTTATTTAAAAAAACCCCTTTACTCCCAGGAAGCCCGAAATTCTATACTGCTGCACCAGACTTATTATTTTTTCTTGTTTTTATATATAGTATATAGGCCCCCTAATTAGTGCTCGCGATGGGCGTAAGTAATTGAATTGATTAATGACTACATAGCTACTCC